>JAQGBX010007494.1:0-11377 GCA_034698745.1 Megaphyllum sjaelandicum | reverse complement strand
AAAACAAAGATCAAAAGTAGTTGTGAGAAAGTTTTAAAATGCAGGCAATTATCGAGGAAATAATAAGCCGCAATTAAGATTTTAATCTTTACGAGGTGGAATATTTTTTTTTTAAATTTAAAAAATGAGAAACAATTAAGTGCATGGATGCTTTGTAAGTCCAATTTAGCGACCAATTACTAAACTAAATATTTTTTTTGTGTGCTGAAAGCTGCGTGTTGAACAACTCGTACCAATAAAAAGTTAATAAACCAAAAACGAACTCTGCAAACTTAAAATCTCATTTCCGAAATATGATTTTCGGTATACATTGACAGAAAAAAAAACAATTTGACCTTTCAAAATTACCCAAAAATGAGTCATTTTCCAGCAAACTTGGTAAAAATTGGGCAATTTTTCATCTCAGGTGTAAATAGTTGAACCATTTAGTGAGCAACTAAAACAGACGCAGATGTTGGGGATAAAGTATATATTTTTTTTTCAAATTCACGAAGCAACAAGGACGTTATAGAGGCGAAATAATCTTCAGCTTCTTTCATTTAAAATGCACGAAACCCAATTTCACCAAAAATGGAAAACTGGGAACTTCCCTTATCGATTTCAATTTACGTAACATAGATTTTCTGCCCGTTAAAACGACTTGTTTTAAACCTTAAAATTTAAAACTGCGTAAATCTATAAAGGAGAATACAGTCCTCGACTTACGAACATTCAACTTATACACAAAGCTATTTTCTCCTATACGTGCATCGAGACTAAGGAAAACAGTCAATTGCATCAATAAGCAATTGTCCTTAATTGGTAATGCGTTATAATGTATACGGTAAGTGTTGAAATTTGCTCATTCCTATGTATGTCCCAAGGGACTGCTTGTAAGGGTGCAAATTTAAAGATACAATTAAAAACCACAAAATTGATCAGAATACTTTTATTATAATCTCAAAAAAGTATCAAATCTTTTGATACTTTTTGATACTTTAAGTGTAAGATGAGAGACGAAAAAAAGATTTCATTCATCTATACCGATGTAAAGTTTACCTTAAGAAAGTTGAGATTTAATTCTCTTCGAGTTTTCAGTGAATCTATGTAAAGCTAGCTAGCCACCGAGCTCTTTATGGATATGGTGTGGCGTTTGGGACATGCGCAGTAGAGTTTAACACGACAAAAACACCATTTCAGCAATAATTACTTAATGCTAAACGAAACTATTTAATGTATTTACACTACGATGTTGTAACGGGGCAATAACTTTTCAATATTATTAAGAAGTTATTTTGCTTAGACAACTATAATGGTAATAAGTGGACCTATTTACCTAATGTACGTCACTCATTGAAACGCACCGAGTGACTGTTTAAGATAGCTATAAAAATATAAATAAAAAAAATTTAATATTTTCAGAGTACAAATTTACAAAACCTTCTTGATTTTTCAAATACGCATTGTCAAATTTAAAAAAAATTTCATGCTAATTTCATGCGTTGTCATTTAATTTAAGAACTTCTTTCCCGTTTTTCGGGTAATCAGGAGTTTAATTATCCGTGGAACTTCATTTCCCACACCACTCTCCGGATAATCGAGCGCCTAACGTAATATCGAAAAACAGTCTGGTCTGAAATTGTTATTCGAGATTTATTGTTAGCATGCAGGTGATGGAAAGAAGAAGGGCGGCACCTGGGGCCTAGTTTTAAAACCAAAATCATATAAAACAATAAATGGCGTTCGATGACGTCATCTTCTATGGCCGAATTAGCGATCGTGAACGACAACGAGGGTGGTCAACGTCTTCGTGTTTGTAAATATACCTAAGAAGATATTACTTAAGGTTTACTGCTTGCTAGAAGCCCCGGGGCCAGCGTCGAATTTAAGTTACTTACATTAAGATACAATTAACTTAAACTAATGCACCATGCGTCATGACTCATGATGCAGTAAACAGCACCATTAGCTCACCTATGGATTAATAACTGATGAGAGCTATTCTGTTTTTTATTAAAAAAAAAGAAATGAGAAAGCATGAAGGGACCACCCAGCACGTTGTGGGTTACGGTCATAAACATTAAAATAATTTTTATTAGGCAACTATAGCGAATGTCTAGCAAATCTTCCTCTATCTCTATATAGAAAGCTAGGCTACCGCGCAATATAACGAATATCCTGTTATATAGGCGCTATAAATTTAAGCTGATTTCATCTATAAAATATTAAGAAAACACATTTAAAAATGCATTTGAATTACTGCCCGAAACACGTGGTTTTCAGATTTTTTTTATGCCGGAGCCACTTAAGAAATCAGACGGAATAAAACAAAAAAAACAAAAAAAAAGGTTCAAATGGAAATCCGTAATAAAATAATGCACGACTTAAGTGAAATAGGAATTTGCTACGCGAGGCCAAACATGGAAAGCACGTATAAGGAGGAGTAATAAATAATATATTAGTCGAGCTATTTGTTCTTCAAAATCATATTTCAATTTAACCTAAATTTGTGTTCAATTTTTGGCAATGACAATTTTACGAGTGCTCACGTATTTCTGTCGTTCGAAAATTTGATTAGAAATATTTTTGAGAAAAATGTAAGGATTCAATGGCATCGATGAATTACAACTTATAGTTATATAACGTACCCAAATGAGTTTAGAAGAATTCAATTTATTTACGACGAATCAACCCGTTAGCTTTGAGTGTTTTTTAAAAAAAAATTAAAAAATGAAGCTATAGTAATTTATAGGCCTCACAACGGCTCTATATATACATCAATGTTTCTTAAAGTGAACAATGGAAAAGCAATGTGGAACAAATCGAGGGGCTAACATAATAAAAATTGACACACCCCTACACGCTTAAAGATTGATACTTTGCGTACTTTAATTTTTTAATAAAATTTAACGTTAAATGTATCAGGTTGTACTGATATTATCGGTGGGGGTGCTGATGAAATATTTGCTGCAAAAGGAGGCAATGGTCAAACAAGTTTATTAAACATTGCTTTAAGTCGCTAGACTTTAGTCAAATTTGAAAATAATTTTCTTGTCAGCGTATGGAAAATTATTTGGGCCAATTTAATTATTAGTATCCATTATCATAAACAAATTTCCCAACAGTTACATTACACGGAACGACAACTTAAATATTTGCCATGAAAGCAAAACGAGTATATGACAGCTATAATGGGCTTGTGCAAATTTTATCAATATAGCTGTATTTTGAAAATCATCTTAAAACGAACTTGAAAAAATATGAAAAAGACTAAAAAAGGAACGTTATTTTCCCTGGGAATTCGCCGATAAAAGTTGCTCTATGTGCCTTACTAAACTTCGATGAAACTTTATTGTTGAATTCATGTTTTGTCTGAGATCTTAAAATACGAATTATGGCTTAACCTAAATTTGACGTTAAGAGGTTTTAGGCTGTAATCGTAAAATTTCTATATCGATGAGTGGACACATGTCCATCCATGCTAGAGAATTACAATGAAATCATGAATTATCTAAGTATACGGGCTCGATGCGAGATATTTATGAAGAGTGAAATGGCTTATAATATTATGAATTCCTCAGTTTCTACGAAGTTCACCCCAGCGTGATACGGCGCTTATCCTAATAGCTCGCACTTAATATTTCTGTATTTATTCTGGCATCAACTTGACGAAGTGTTAAGGTTCGTTACTAAGGATCACAATAGACCCCACTTTTAAGGCGTTGAAAATGCAGTTTCAGAAAATAGGAGGCCTATAAAAGGTTAATCAGCCTCGTTATCCGCGGAGTCAAAGTTTAATTCTTCGACAAAGATATCATTTCTCTTTTTACCATCGTATATTCGGTTTTTTTCCACCCCTCGCTCGATTTTCTGCTCCCATTGTTTATTTATTTTCTCGCACTTAAGTTAATCCTCACCTCAGATACGCCCTAAAATAACTATAACAATAAATATGATTGACTCCGAGTGCTTGGGTCAGCTAGCCTTAATAAACATTTCAGGTTGAAGCATTTTCCAAGAAACTTACAGGGTGGCACAACTCAAAATGAATCATGCAAAATGAGCGTTATGTTAATTGAAAACGTCATGTATACTGTAGTATAGTTTACCATAGTTTCGGATATAGTTTGCATTTTTTCTCACAAATGCAAAACACACTGGATGTTAGCTGTGAATGCCATCCCGTAATTTTTAAATGTAAAACACATAATAGTGGCGGCTCTTTCGGATGAGAAACCGAGGTCCCGTATGATCTCTGCAAGTTAAAAGATCCCTCTTGTTTGTAGGCAAAATTCCCAGGTAGGTGACGCTGGCAAATCCCCTTGTGTTGGTGTTTAGCCCCCGTGTGCAGAAATAGGCCAACGATAAAAACCCATGCAAACAAACAAGCCATTACCAGAATTTAGTCAATAACAAAATCACGATTTAAGTAATAACGTCATCATCCGAATTTTAAGGAATGACGTCGTCGTCAGAATTTTTATTTTATATAAAAACGGTATGAATGACGTCACTAAGATCCGTATGAATGACGTCACTATATGTTATGAATGTCGACCGTCATCAGAAGTTTACTGGATGACGTAATCAGAATTTCACTGGATGACGTAATCAGAATTTCAAGTGATGAAGGCATTCACTAAAATTGACTCAATTTTTCGGAAAATATATCGGGCATTTTTTCTGCCGCAAAACGAGACGTCAAATCTGATGCGGAGTGCAATGTAATGAGCATAGGCCTATGCTTGATACAATGTAATATATTTAATTAAAATTTAGCCTACTATAATTTAAAGTTTTTCGTAATTAAAACAAGAAGCAGTTTTTTCAAATAAAATCATATCGCACCCCCGCTACAGAAGTGACACAATTCGAAAATCTTTAATGTCTGGTATATATATAATGACGGTATCAATTCTCACGAACTGAGATCTAAATTCGGTAAAAACGACTTCTTAGCTTACCAAAGTTTTGGCTAAATCACATTATTATGACAATTCTATTATGCATTACGATACATTAAAACTTGCTTTATCGCAAAAATTACATGTTTTTTTTGTGTCACTTATGAAACGGGGTTGACATTTACAACCAACTTGCAATCGAAATTAAGTATTTACAAATTGCTACGTTGTTCAAATACCATCAGATTACGAACAGTTATTGTAACCATTCAGTTTTGCAATCAACAATTATCTTAAAATGATTTCCTTTTGATTTACAATATGTCACTTCAGAGTCAAAAATCCTTACCGACCGAGTAAGGTGTCATAGTTAACATTCTCGTTATAAATTCGGTAGACCCAGGTTCGATTCCGGCTCGGCTATCCACGATTGTGGATTGTGGTTTTTCATGGATTCCCACAATTCCTCCAGGCGGATACTGAGATAGTTCCTATATTACATCGGCCATGACCGTCTTCCTATCCCATCCGAACTTAAAGTCCCAAATACGAGAAATATAACTAAATTGTGATGTTGAGGTCCATCGTGATCATGACTGCTTATAGTCTTACTTAATTTGCATAATGATCTCCCTATACCAAATGGAACTATATGTACATACTTCAGGATAAAGAATTGAATTGAAGAACCGTGGGTGCAACATACTGTATTTATATCTGCAACGTACCAATGTGCATCCTAATTGCTGGCAAATCTAATCGGATATCATCGACTTAAAATACGAACAGTTCTTGAGATTATTCAGCTTGCAATCGACGTTTATATATTTTTGCTTGATCTCAAAATGAAAAATATAAATTAAATTCTATCAATTCTAAAACGGAGTAGGCCTATATACGATCTGCTGGTCATTTGCGGGCGATTTTAATGTTTGTAAATTAAGGAAGCATTGGACATGCGTGCGTGTGATGTTTCAGTTGAACATTTTAGATGCAAAATGCTTCTTTTAAAATTATAACGATGTTAGATTATGACGTGATGTCTCGATAGTATTTTTAAAGTTGCATTTATTTCTGTTAATGAATAGAATAAAAAAAATTGAAATTACAGCAATTAATAAACACCAATGAATGAATATCTCAGAACTACCCTTGACCTCTATACGATTCAATTAAATTGATACGTTCATAAATTTCCCACCGATTGTTTCAATTTTGATAATGTACATGTACATGTATAGGGTGTTTTGACTCATGATTATGTAACTTGAACTACAGGTATTCTCACATCTTTATAACGCAATGCATCTCAATAAACCTACAATAAATATACTGTACCCTGTACATGTATACACATAATATACACGTAAGATAAGGGGTCTAAATACTGGGTATATTTTTAATCCGAGAACTAAGGAATTTCTATTGAATCGCATTTTATTTCATAGCAACGCAATGTATCGTTATAACTATACGAGCTGCGTTTCGTAAGCTTATTTTTGTTCGGTCTCTACGTGCATTTTCTTAAATTGAATAAACATTCGTCATTTGAATAAGTCTTTGGAGAGAGAGAAGAGGCTGCAGCAATAATCACGAGTTAATTAATTTAGTCTCGAAGGTTAAAGGTCGTCTAGTAATGGATTATTGTATAATTTAGATTGTCTTACGCTTATCTATTTAGAAAGGCTTAGTCGATGTCAACTCGACGATCCTTATCAATTGTACATTAATTCTCTTTCGCTGCCAATTACAATAGCTTAATTTAAGGTATTAAGGCAATGACGTTACAACTATTGTTATTCATTTATCATCGCATTAACGAACCGGACAGCCGATATTCAAGGACTCGTCTTATTATGTCGCAATAACAACATCCACGAGTTAATGTACCGAAACTCCCGAGGTGTGCTCTCTCTCGATTAACCGGGGTGCTTGTTTACGTAAATGGCCTTCTTGTAATTTACATGTAATGCTAAAACAGTCTTGTCGAGTAATGGAAATTTGTTAATTTTCTTCTAATAAATTTCCAAAAAGTGTACAATTCTTACAAAAGCGATACTTTTTTTCCAAATTCAATATATTTTTCTCTGCAAAAAATGACAACATATTTTAAAAATAAAGAATAATACCGCTTGATTTTTTCAAAAGCGATATTGCTAAACAAAAATGTTCAAATGTAATATTGCTAAACGTTTCCAAAACAATAAAATAGAATGATGCCATTGTTTTACGAAAGAAAAACGATTGTTTCAAAAAGTGTGTTAATTTTCAACGCTACATGTATTTGCAAAATTTCTTGAAGATAAACCTATATTTTTGAGAAACACTGTAAAAAATAACCATAAATATTCCAGGAACGCTTTACTTTTGTTTCCCCAAAAATAAAATTGTTTTTAGCAAAAATTTTCTATTTAAAATGATCCGTGCTCTTTACAAACATGTTTTTCAAACATATATTCATTATTTTTTTTTATTAAACAATGCAGTTTTTCTAGCACATCCATGAGCTGAATATTTCTCAATAAGTCGCATCGATCAGTTAAATCATCATCACAAATGGCCTCATTTACATATCTATTACATTAATGCAATTTTACCAATTTTTCGTTTATTGTATCGATTCGCTGAACATTAACGAATCAAATACTGGATATTCACACGTATACGAGGGAGAAAAACGTGCTAATTTTAAATTGAATCATTTCCCATTCAATCTCGTTTATCTTAAGGGGTGTTAAACGAATTTAAACGCTATGATGAGTAGAAGCGCTGAAACTTTGATGGCTGAGCTAAATTGAAAATCCTGAAATTAATTCAATTATTGCATCTTTTTCCTATACGCGTTAAATTCGCGATAGACAATTTTAAGCTTTCATTTTGGGTGAACGAATTTGTATTAAAAAAAAAAGGCCCCGGCATCGAGCACCCTTAATTTTCCGTGATTTGAATGCGAGTCTTGTTCAATCCGTAATGTTTGGCTGCACGTGAACCTAATGGGTTTTTATATTAGATATCCGTCAACCCGGACCCTAGCTCGGGGTTATTAAATGTTTATAGAAGTTTGCCGTTAAATAATGGTTTTTCATAACCCCTGAAAGCCGAGAGGGAAATTTGAAGGTGCGTCGACTACGCTCCTCATTCCGAACTAATAAACCTATTTTCAACACCTGCTACTCTATATGGCATAAACATGCTTTTACATACAAAGATACCTTCACAATCATTACCGAATGCTAAGGCGCTTCACCGATTCAAATATTTGAATATAAATGTCTAATAATTTGAATTTTATTCAGATTAAATTAATATCCGCTAGGAAATGGAAGTAAGGATCGAGACGTGAGTTTTGTGCTAAAACGAGCTACGGGCTGTTACCTCCGTGGTGTTTTAGCATAAAGGTTAAACTTTTTTTTGGATAATGCTATCACCTGAAATCAGCCACCACCTCGGATTTATTCGCAAAATATACATGCCTCGTATATTTTTATTCGATACCAAGATTTGTATCGGAGGAAGTTTTTGAGTATTTTTAACAGGGTTCCCCACGAGCTGAATAACTTGGAAAAATTCGGGTCATCAGAAAACGCTTTTAGAAATGATACAGTGAAATTGCAAATTAAAAAACAAAATGATATGGAAAAGATACTTATATTTTGACGAAGTCAAGCACATTTGAGTCTCGCTATAGTCATCAAAAATGGGAACTTTTAAAGAAAAACAAATTAATCTACATGTATACATCTTTTCTTTCCTAAATGCAAATCTGCTTTTCCTCAAGTTTTTGGCATTACTTAATTGTTAATTCATGGTAAATACATCATCCTTGATTGGCATGCAAGTAATAATTTACATTAACAGCGGCAATATAGGGAAACTTGTTTTAAAACCGGAAAAATTCAGGAAAGTTGAAATTTTCATTTCTGAGGAAACTTTTAATTTCATAAAAACAAATAAACGTCAAGAAAAACCTAAAATATATAGGTATAAATTAGGTATAAACCTAACTTTAAAACATATCCATAATAGTTTAACTTTGCACGTAACTTTTGTTTCTGTTAAAGTTAACGACAGACTGTGGTTATTTTTCATTGAAAGTTTATATACAATTGGCCTATACATGTATAATATTGTAACTCATTAAAACATTGTTATCGCAAATTATTTTCTTAAAAAAATGTGTAAAACGTAGCTGGTAAATGTCGTACTCTGACTGAATTTCGCACACGTGGCATCGCAACTGGTAAAGTACGTTTTGTAAGGCTTCTGCACAGGTCTGAAACCGTCGATGTTTCACTTATATGCATCGTTCGTATCGAATAAGCATGCAGTTGGTTATCTTCGAAGAAAGTTTACCTCATTATTTCGAAAATTCGTCAACTTGTACGGTTCAAACGAGATGCATTTTCTTTTAGAATTTGGCCTTACGACTCGAGTGCAATGCTCGAATTTCAATTTCTTTTAAACTTAAATTTTGCTTCATCTTTCGTCCGTCATATTGCTCGCAACCTCGACCGCATTTCAAATGTATCGAATTGATGCTTTTACTTCCAATAAAAAGTGGAGGGCAATCAATCGCATGCAGCAGCTAGCAAATCGGTAAAGCAAAAATATTGAACCTAAATTTATACGTCCTCTATAGCGGAATTTTTTTATATATATTTGAAATGAGCACGTGGCATGCAAATTACGAGGGTGTCCCAGCTGGCACCAATCACGAGGCTCGACTCTCCCTCCTTTATTTGCGGGCCCTTCAGTCTACTCTGCCTACATCTGCATATTGAAAGCGAATATTTATGATCTTAAATTGTTTTTCCAATAGAGATCGTATAGTGCCTGCTTTCTCAAATCCATTTTTATACGTGCTTGGCCACTGTTTTTAGGATTTGTACTCCTAGAAGTAAACCTTCCTACGATGGGCATCCAAAATACCAAATATGACGCGTGCATTCATCCAAAATCGTTGCATGGTAGTCTCATTCTTTGGTTGTGTACTGCATAACGTCGATTTTCCGCGAGTCGATAATCCGGAACTTCCTTTTTTTCTAACTCGCCGCACCCTGCATTTGGATGGTTGGTTAAAACTTAGTGAACTGTATATCGAACGATATATAAGTTTCCTCAATATACAAATAATTTTTACCCAGTCACTTGAAAATGAGACCTACGAGTAACAAATGTTGTTTCAAAAACAAGAAAGTGTAGTTGTTTTCTTAGTTTAAATATTTTTAGGCCTCATCAACCATTAACATTGCTATATAAGTTTAAGTTAATTCGTCTTCTAAATCTAACTTGCTAATTCTTGATTACATTCTTTATAGTAACCATAATATATTTATGATTCAAGAAGAATCGAAGTTGCGTATCGCAACCCCGCTTCAGAAGTGATATAACTCGAACATATTCCTGCAATTTTTGGTTTAGGGCGGTAATAATTCGAGCAAAATGAGCCATTAGAAAAAAAAAAAACATCTTAGTTTACCATATATAGTTTAGGATGATTGGCAGCAGTGTCTTCGCCACTATACATGTAGATCATCTAATGGCAGTGATTTTAAAACTTAATTTATATCAAAACGAAGAACAACAGAGTTGTCATTTCTGCTCTGGATTAGCATTCCCAAAAGCATTTCAAGTTTATGGTAACCAGTGGCCAACGTTTGTTCCCGCTTATGGGAAGTAATATAATATACATAACTTTTGAATATATATAACTTTGTTTTCTGGCAAATATATGGATTTCATATAAGAATTTTAGATTTATGCCCTCAAATATGACGTTTCTAGGAAAGGATGTGAAATGATGGTAGCCGATGTGGGGAAGATGGTTGGTCTATACACCATGTTGGCCTAAGAATGGAGGTTCACCGGTGTATCTACATACATTTTCATATTAGTTTTTCTGCACGGACACGCTGTCCTAATATGGATATTTCCCGTAAGGATATATGTACATTAGGCGTCGTTTAAGTGCACTATTTCTTCAAAGGCTCCCAATATACATTTATGTATGAAATGGATTTATTGAAATCAATGGAGAGGAATTGCTCGGACTGCATACTGGCTCCAATGTTATAATGGACAGCTGTACAGCATATTTGCCTTTTTATTTTGCATATTCAGCATAAATATATTCGCCGGCTAATGTATGGCTTTCCATAAATGACTGATTGCGTTATAAATCCTGTCGAGGGGAATACGAGCGCTATATGTATTCCCAAAACGAAGAATTGTTGGGACGTATAAAAATATCTTACGGATCATTACAGTTATTTTGATATATTCCTCTGTTTTCAAACGCAATTCTAAACATATACGTTAGTTTTTCATCCCCCCCTCCCCCTAGCATCCCCTAACTGCCTTCGTACGAGTATACTTGGTCATTTTTGGCATAGTCTTAATGCATATACATGTACAGTAGCTTATGGATTGTTTCGGTTTAATGCTTATCAGAAGCTTTCCCCGCAATGCCTTTATTTTACTTTATACAGAATGTG
>JAQGBX010007493.1:0-11378 GCA_034698745.1 Megaphyllum sjaelandicum | reverse complement strand
GAAAGTCATTGTTTGCTGAACATCTCGGTCAAAGTAAGGTGTTTGAATGTCTTGATCCGTTTTTGGGCAGCCAATGCGAATCACATTACATGTGCATTGTACATGTATGTACGT
Organism: Megaphyllum sjaelandicum; assembly: GCA_034698745.1. Classification (NCBI taxonomy): domain Eukaryota; kingdom Metazoa; phylum Arthropoda; class Diplopoda; order Julida; family Julidae; genus Megaphyllum; species Megaphyllum sjaelandicum. The sequence goes on along the minus strand of JAQGBX010007493.1, from coordinate 11,264 downwards.
TTCCGCCTTAAATTTATTTTCGGAAAGCGATTCGGATAGTCGGAGTTCGGATAATTGGAGTTCTACTGTACATTGTTTGCCTTCATTTTTTGCCGCATATTAGCTAGGAGTTATAGTACGTGCTGCTAATTAATTAGTTATGTAAATAAATTCCAATAGCTAGCATCTCTATGAACTTTCCCATTAAGCAAATTGATAAAAAAAGCTTAATCAGTAGGAAAAAATTAAAATGAATAGTGCGCGTGTTTGCAAACCAAAGTCAACACATGGTCCTTAATGCGCAGAATCGTATATTCGCTATTAAGTAGAAAACATCTTCGAATAAACCATCCGAATATCGTTTAGAAACTTTAAAAAGTTGACATAATACGCAGTGAATTCAAATTTCAGTTCAAACCCATTGTCATTCGAGATGTACAGTGGATGCCATGGCACGTCCTCGAGAAGCCATTGCAAGAAGTAGAAGAAAAACGGAAAGACTCATTAGAAACGGAGCTATTTTTGAACATTTCAGAACGAATACCATAATTCAACGGGAGAAGTCTAATTGCAGACCTACATAGTCATGGAAATGCAAGTATAATTCAGCGGGCCATTGCAATGGAAACCACCAAACAGCCGAGGATGGCATACGGCGGTTAGAAGCCGACTTTACTTGGGAGGTTTCAAGTCCCAAGAATGCCATAACTCGGCAAACAGGCAACGGCGCACAAATAACGCTGCCGGTTCATTGCAGAATTTATATTTCCGAGTAAAAAGCAGCCAATGGCGGCTCGAGGCGGTGGCAGCATGATAAATAGGCGCATGGCACCGCTAAAAAATTCAAATGGAGGCCTGCGTCGGCTTTATTTACGAACACGAGTTGTGTGCATAAGTAAGGGCCGTTGAGGTTTGGCTCCAGCGACGGAATATCAACGATTCCAGTTCATTTTGATGCATTTCCAATCAAAGAGAATGCGTTATGGCGCCTCAAATGGACCGGAAGTTCAGGACGGAAGCTCGCAAGGCAAAGTTTTTCATGATTTTTACCAACCATTACAAGCTTCGACTAAAGAATGCTACGCATATACTGTATAGCCAGAACATTATGGTAGAAAATCGGATGAGTGTTTAACGATATTATTCATCAAAATTTCAGTTAAGCGTGTGCGAGCGTATAGTTTTCGCTGAAACCGATTTAACATGAACCTGTCAGGATATTGTCAGGAAATTCCCCATCAACGCGCGAGCTTTTTCAAGGAATAAAAATTGAAATTCTCAAAAAACATCTTAGGGCCGGTTGCACCAACAGAGGTTAAGCATAACCCAGGGTTAACCCACTGTTGTGTTGCACACGCAGGGGTTAGTTTAAAAATGAAGAGAAAGGTTAACCCAGCCAGTATACAGGCAGGGTTTACCTCGGGTTATTAGGAAAAACAACATGGCGGCCACTAGGGATGAAGCTAGGGAATTGTGCGTGCACGTGGAAACCAGCGTGTGCAATCTGGCAGCATTTTTCAAAATTAGTTCCATTTCTGTGTTCCATTTTGGTTTCGTAACCCTGAGGCTATTTCATCGAGAGTTAGTTGGTGCAACACAAACATTTAACCCGGAGGTTAACCTGGAGGCAAATTTTGACCCAAGGTTAGTAAACCCCAGGGTTTTACCTCGGATGGTGCAACCGGCCCTTAACGGTCTAGAAATTAATTTCGATCAAGTAGGCTTAGAGGTTAGCATTCTCGTCTTGCATTCGGTAGACCCAGGTTCGATTCCCTGGTCGGCTATCCTCGATTGTGATTTTTCTTGGTTTCTTACAATTCCTCCAGGCGAATGCTGAGATAGTTCCTATATTAAATCGACCATGACCGCCTTCCTATCAGATCCTACCCTCCTCGTTAATCCCAAATACGAGAAATGTAACTAAATTGTGATGTTGGGGGTACATCATGACCAGACTGCTTAGTTTGACTTAATTTGTATAATAATTCTCCTGCCAAATGGTACTGACTGCAGAGTAAAGAATTGAATTGAAACTTTTGACACACGCCTCAATTTTTTTTTTTACATTTCGAAGATAAAACGTAATTGAACGCAATGTCTGCTATTTCTAATCTAAACGTCCAATTATTTCGATGCATATTTAAATAGCTGCCAACTCGCGTTCACTACTTAAATTATATATAAACTGGCATAAAAAGATAAGCCGCACAAAAAAATTACGAATGCATTTTCAATTAAAAAGAATTTACGAGCGCATTTCCGATAAAGCTCTCCTGACATATGCTTGAATTCACAAAATCCCTGATGCGCCATATTCGTACCATTTTTGTTTCTTCAAAAATTGTGAAAAAGGCACTGAAATTACATGTTGTAGAATAACAGCACTGCAGCCTCTTCAGTGCCCGAACACGTACAAGTGCATCGAGAAAAAAAAGTGTACATGTATCATAAGAAATGTCAAACTTTGTTCTTCACAAAAGCTTCGATTCCAGTGGTGGTTGTAAAAGAAGGCTATTTAACGGAGTGAAATTGACGAAACGTTTCTGAATAGCCTTAATTTAACGAAACTCAATTACGGTAAACACGGTTGGCAGCCAACTAATCTCTAAACAGCACTCGTTCCCACCATGCCGTGAAAACACAACGAAGCCTTTTTAATCAAAGATAAAAGAAATGAACAGCACATTACTGAAAGTAAATGAATATCAAAATGACGACTGGATATGGATGAAAGTTCCTAGAAACGCATGCTGAAAACCGATATCGCGGGACAACAATTCTTCCTTCGCAAACAGGACAAGAGAGCGAACTCCTGAATAGAAACAATGGTAAAAAGAGAAGAAAAAAAACAAGGCAAAAGCGCTATTTGGTTACTCGGAGCAAAACTAATTATTTTCAACAAAAATAAATCAGCCATGCAAAGGGATCATTCGCTCTCCTTAAGTGCATTAACTATTGAGCACCTTTCATTATTAATGCTGCCACAGAAACAAACAAAAAAACTACTTCCACAAAGGTAAATCCATACATGTATATGCAGGGGTATACACTGTACTTCGCATTTACGAATATCATGGCATCTGGGCCATTTTAAAAATAATTGTGCTCGCGTCTTCCAACGACGAAGTAATAAGAGAGCTTGTACATATTTGTAATTTATATGGAAATAATTAGTTTTGCTAATAATAGTACCAATTTTTTTTGCATTTTCTTCCTCCATAGTTTCTCTTCAGGAGCACGCTGCTCTCTTATCCTGTGTTCGAGGAGGATGAAATTTTGTCCCGAGATATCGGTTTTCAGAATCCGTTTCTACTTATACATCCAGTCGTCATTTTGATATTTTCATTTTGTTCCAGCAATGTGCTGTTAAGTTCATTCATATCTTTCATTAAAAACGCTAATGTTTCAGTTCAACACTGCATCTTCTCGATGGCGTGATAATGATAAAAAGAGTGAAAATGACGGTAAAAACCGACTAATTAACTGCAGTGGCAGACTTCCAGAGAGATTGCAAAATGATAATTAAAGTTAATGATAATCAGAACGAAATTATGTTCAGTCGTTAAAAGTACAGTAAAACTTGTTAAGAGTGACCACCAAAAAAAATGTCATGTTGGTCACTGTACACAGGTGGTCACTATACAAAGAATGCCTACATTTAAATTAAAATGAACATGTAGACTGTAATACACGAAGTACAGAATCTTCATGTAAATGTGCATTACATACAGTATAATGCATTTATTGCCTTATTACACATTTTTTTAAAGAAAAAAGCATCAAGTTTTCCTGGTTTTAAATGCTTTTTGCTTCTTATGATCATGTTTTCAGTGATTTTTTCGATCTGAATTACATGATTGGCTGAATTATTTGAGAGCCACTAGGGTTAATGCAGGATGTAATGTGACTCATCTGTCAATCTGGCAATGAAAAAAATTGAAAAAACAGACAACACACACTGGTCACTGTACACAATAGATAGGTGGCCACCTTTCTAGGTTTTACTGTATGTTACGAATTAAATAATTATAAAAGTATTACTTGCCGAAGATTAGCACTTTTTGACAAACCATGGCCATTTTGATATTAGACATTTCTCACGATACAAAACTTTGCGAATAAACGACAGTCTTCGAGATTCGCAGAACGTGACATTAACCACAGGTAACCAGAACACATCAGCGTGTCAAATAAGGAATAAAAAGGACATTCGAGCTTCTCGCAAATGACCCGGATCTACTTTCCTCATAACCATCGTCCTTTGACCAGAAACCCTATTTCCTAATAAAAACCAGCATCCTCTCGCATTTCACCCCAACTATATCTTCTACGTGACAACTGCGAAGAAGCTTCATCTCTTGTTTTTTATACATCGGACTGATACTGGCTCTACGGATAAAGCATTTCCCCCTCGTTTCTCCCCCTACCCCCCACACACACCCTGCGTGTTCTTCGGGTGATAAACCCCGTTTCTTTTTTCTCTCGCGAAATATCGTCGTCAAATATAAAATACATAGGTGATCATGATGTAACGCATGAAGGCTTCGTCACTCCGCTGACTTTGCACATTTTCTTCTATTTCATCTAAGTGTCTTTTCCCAATCACCGTGAAAGAGATCGATGTTTATGGCAGGGGGGAGGGGGGGGGGAAGATGGAAGTTGAGGGGGACTAATGGGCTGTCTCACTCGCACTCTCTCACCGCACGGCTGAGGGAGAAACCAGGCGGCGCTGTCAACAAACCATCACTCATGCGCGATATACGTCATGAGAGAACATATATCATGGCCAAGGGTCTGGAAGACGCCCACCAGTTTATTACGTGACGTTTAGTACACGAAAACGGATTTGTCACAGGTAAGTACCGCTCTGGACGTCCACTGCGTTTCCTTTTAAAGATGAAATCAATAAATCGCTCAAGATTATCAAACCTTAGGGTGAGAACACACTGAATGCTTACTTTCGACGTGCTTCTTTCAGCTTCTTTCCATCTTCTTGTTTCCAGCTTTGGGGCGCACAATGAATGCTGATATCAGCGTGATTGTCGGTGTGCGTTAGTGGCGCCACTGCATGCATTATGCTAGGTGAAACATTCCGCGTAAAAAAAAACATGCGCATTAGCATCTCATGATGAGTGCATGTCACGTTTTTGCGTTACATAGGCGACATGCAATATATGGCTACACTTTTGACCAATAGTGATCTGTGTGCCACTCCGTGTCTTACAAATCTGCTTCCATTTTTTCCACAAAAAAAAAAAAAAAAAAATTGAAAAACATTTTTGAGAGCTTATAAGCGCTTCTTGAAAGCACAGCCTGGCTCGGTTTAGCTTTCTTTGTGTGCGCCCTCATTTAAAACGCATGTCGCATATTCTTATCTCGCTTGGTGGCGCTGGTGTACGCCGAGTGGTAAGCGCCTGCAATAAGCATTCTGTGTTCTTAATCTTATGCGAAAAGAACATCTTATCAGTATTGCAGAAACCAAGTCTACGAGTTCCTTCCAATAGACATTCTGCAGCACAACATATCCACCGCATTATAAGTTCCATGTGGCGCAGCATAAATGTTCAACGTGATTTAACTCTTGAAGATTTCACTGTATAAAACATTGCATTTTAAATTTTGAATAAAGCTCGCAGAAAACTGTGATACCCAACTTGAAACATGTCATCCAGACGTACGAGTGAAACGTCTTGAATTCTAGATAATGTCTTCAAGTATTGATGTCTGAATTAATGATGAATGAAGATGTTTTTCACAACTGGAATCGTATACGAGGACAGGGACTCAAGCAGAAGCATCGCTGTCTTTTAAACCAATTAATGCATTTTTTAACACGTGACTTCACGACCGCCAAAGTAAGAGTTGCGAAGTTTCCAAGTACCCCAGTTACCCGAACCTAAAAAAGATGCATACAATCTTGTTTTCGAAAATGAACAACTTGTACACGCATTCACAACCGTTGCTCATCAAATATTGTTCAGCTATGGTAATCCTAGTGTTCTCCAGGCCAAGCTATCCCAACAAAGATATCGATGATTAAACGATTTTAGCCATTTCAATTACGCCTCCAGCACATGCTCGTAGTCTCGATTCCATCGCAGTGCATTAATACCACGCAAATGGTTTAATTGCTACGTTGCCAAGGCTCATCCAGAGGAATACAACACGGCCAAATGAACTCGCACAGGTCTGCGAAGCTTGAAATGTGGCCAAACGATTTTAATGATTTTTTCTTCTTTTTAAAAGTGCAATAGTCGAGTGAGATTGGGCGAGCCTGAATGCCAAGTGCGATTGGTCGCTGGTATGCCTGGCCAATTTCAACGAACGTCACGGTGCAGTGAGCGCGAACTCTGACAAATGAAAAATGAGTAAGCGTTACAAAGCTTCGGTGTTAGATGCTAAGATGCGTGTGGATTTAAGTCCGTTCCTAAGCTATTATTCATTGGAGCAGACCCGATGTTTCTTTACATCTTTTTACAATTCAACCTATAACTCTCGTACGGAGGACTTACGATTTTATAGAGCATGGTCAGAAGAGAAGAAATAACAAGCTCGAAGGGGACCGCATTGGATCACGAGTGTAACCCGAATAAATCTAGAGGAAAACCAGAAAGAGATCCTTAAAAGTCCATTTTAAAAGAGTAGAAGGAGAGTAGAGCGAGACTCGGAGGAGAAAGCTTTATGGATTTTTATATAAAAACTGAAAAAAAGAGAGGAAACAATGGGCGTGAAGGGGCATCCAAATATTCGTGTTCAAATGCGAAGCATCGTGTATGTCTTATGCGAGGAATCTAGTTTTCCAGAAAATACTGCAGGGGCAATAACCTGTTTTTCCCTAAATCTATTTTGCATTCATAACCACATTATTTTCTTATAATTACTCTATGAGAATTTCCGAAAATGAGCAGCAAATTTGTGACAATTTAGAACTCGTTCAGAAGATTGGTGGAGATCTTTTACATTAGTGAATGCAATTAAAGCCATCAATACCCCTATAAACGCATTGCAGAACATGTTTCAATATCCGTTCGTTCCAAGAATTTGTATTAACTGAAAATACATTGTAATGTTTTGCAGCAAGTCAACTGTCCCCAGTACGTCCTTTTTATTAAATTTCAAATTCCCAAGTTTTTTAAAAAAAAATACACAGTAAATATAAACTTGAAGCTAGTTTTTTTTAAGCTATTGTATATTACGCATATATGTATATTTAAAAAAGTTTCAAATTTACATTTACTGTATATTTAAAAAAAAACTTGAGAATTTGAAATTTAATGAAAAGAAAGTACTGGAGACAGATGACTTTTACTGCAAAAAATTACAATGTATTTTGAGGTAACACCAGTTCTTGGCATGTTCTGCATTGCATTTATAGGGGTATTGATGGCTTTAATTGCATTCACTAAAGTAAAAGATATCCACCAATGTTCTGAAAATGGTAACATATTTCGTAAACTTATAAATCCTTCTTGAAACGTATGGATGCTCAACCATTTTTAACATTGAAGGCATGGCATATTCATACCTCCATGCCCCGCAGCAAGGCTAATTGCCACTCGTGTGAAAGATCAGACAAAGTGCATTTCGTCTTTTGTTCGGTAGTTCCCATGCATGAGCACGGGGAGGAATATGCAACTCACGACGGAGCATCGTACAATTGTACTTTCCGAGATTTCACTACCAATTCTTTTCTCCTCGAGTCCAGGTAATAAGAATAGCTAGGCAACGTCGAGATGATAAGAGTGCTTTTATCATACATATGCTAGACAATTTCGTAGCCGAAATCCAAAAGCTCGACTCCACCCTAATAAAAGTGCTGTAAAACTTTTACGATACTCCGAAAACGAGCTAAATTCAGTAGACTTTTCAGTAGACCCTCGCTCAATGCTTATTTTTCGAGCTAGGCGAGCGGAAAGGTGCGAGTTAGCTGCAAAAATAAATACTGGGGAATATAAACAGGTCCCTAACAGTACATGTGAGAAGGAGCTTATGGGTCAAGAAAACCCATTTGAAAATTGCGCTGTTTTTGCCCTATGGCTCAATTGTCGAGAGATACAGGGCCATCAAAGTGGGTTTTCGGAACTCGGTCTATTATTTACCTAAAATATTTGGTTTTCATCCCTCCAACACGGTAGATTTCGAGTCACGAACTTCCACTTCTCCAAAATTTATGACCGAAAGGAAAATGTGCCAGACCCGTAAAACGATAATCGATCAACCTTGTTTTCAAAACTTTCTACCACATTACGGCATACACACGTACGACTCCGTGTCCATATCCCAAATATATACTTCTCGAATCTAATCAGGCAGCTACGGATACTGCCAAGCCCTGGGATGAATTCGGAGGGAGGCAGCCTCTCATAAAAACTCAAAAAAGTACCGTAATAAAAGTTAGGGGAATAAAACACGTTTATGTACAGTCGGCGACTCGCATTGTCAACTGGCCTTAAGAAGATTACTTCAACCTAATAAACCTAAATGTATGCGAAGAGAATCTTTTGGCCAGGAGACAATGAAGACTTCAAGATGGAAGAAACCCCCGAGACTAAACTGAAACAATGTTAAACCACGAATACACATCAATAGTCCACTAAAAAAGGTTTTATTCGCGAAGCAGCAAGAGTTTTACTTTTAAAAACTTCGAAGGTCAGCTTTGACGTATTCTTGTGAAGAAAGTAATCGTTATTACCAGAGTGGCTCAATGATAATTTTAATACAGAATTAAACTTAATTAGATTTGATAACATCCAGAAATAACAATTTCCTAAATTACAGTAAGACCTGTTAAGAGTGACGACCAAAAAAATGCTATGCTGGTCACTGTACACAGGTAGTCACTATGCAAAGAATGCCTAAATTAAATTAAAATAATGAACATGTACACTGCACTTATACATGTAGACTGTAATACATGTAGTAAAAAATCACAAAACCAAAAAAAGTACAGAATCATCATGTCCAATGGTTAAAGCAAGATGTAACATGACTCATCTGTTATCTGGTCACCTTTTAAGGTAGATAGGCAATGTAAAAATTAAAAAAGACTACATGTCACACACTGGTCACTGTACACAATAGACAGGTGGTCCCTGGTACAGAGAATTTTTATGAAGGAAATGTACACTAGAAAAAACAATGCACTAAAACGTGGTCACTTTTCCAGGTTTTAATGTATGCAAAGTAGCTGTATAACTTAACTTTATACAAGTATATTTACACTTTATTCTATAATGCTATAATGGTCAACTTCAGACGACGTGAAATTTGGATATTTCTCCTTAGGCTGAGCCACCACAACGTACATAGTGTACAACTATACTGTCAAGTTTACTCTTTGATCACTTGAAAATTATCTCGTAAACAATGACTTCCCCAATAAATTCTACAAGCTACGAGGTTTGGTTTACAAATAAATGCTTCCTTCTGTCCTCTTTAAAACCCCATATGTAATGGGCATTACTCAAAATGATACAGAAAAATAAACCTGGAAGTGTCCAAAAGGTCAATTTGGAAATCTATAGTCGCATTGCCCTTTTAACTACAGCAATGGAATACGCGTAACGCCTTCCTGTCACGCATAAAAACGAAAAACATTTACACGTATGAATTATGGATTTGCCGCTGTCAGATGAAATGAAAACAAAACAGTCGTTCGTAACGGGGATAGGCTGTTTGTAAATACATCGAAGATCCATTTCAGCAGTGTATATATCGCTTATTCTCAGGTTCCATTTTACGCGCCCTGCCAGGTTATTCCTTCAGAAACTGACATGACCAAGAATTCGTTACAACAGATAAAAGAAATTCATAAGATCAATCGATATATAAATCTCCTTGAACGCATGCATATCAACCAATCCAATTCCTTTTTTTTTCACAAACCATGCAGATTATGTGTCAGCATTTGAAAAATGCAAATGCAACCACGTAGTGTTGGATTTGCCTTTTTAATAATGCACGGACGAATATGAAACCAATTAGAAATTCATTCGGATCAGGTGAGCACGAATATATTAAGAGGTCCATCAAGAAGTAATTATTCGCTGGATTCGTAATGAGCTCCGACGCAACGCGGTGTAATAGCACCGAATGAGAAGAAATACGATGATTTAATTAAATAGCTGGAACAGCAGTGCGAAGAATACTCAGCGGGCCATTGCGCTCACTTCCGCTGCAACCTGCGTCATTTTGAACTTGATCGTCTTCACGATATGCGCATAGAAGTTAGAGCGTGCTGCATCCGAAATAGAGGGCAAACTTATAAATTATCAACGATGGAAGCAACCCTTTGCCATTTGGATTTTGATTTATTGAAACCTTAGTGGGCAACATCAAAATCGGTAAAACGTCCCACCGTAACCAAATCAGCAATGAAGAAATCCAATATGTTAACGGAGAAACTGGTCACTATATTTCCCATATTGTTTCGGATAAGTCACTATCGATCTATCTTGTTAGAATAAGAAAGATGAGTATGGCAGTCCATGGAGCTTTTATAACATGCATGCATGTTTCGAAGTCTCGGAAACGAATAATCAAGATTTCAAGGCACGTCATGCGATTCTTTGTCTTGGTTTGGATAAGTGAAAGAAGAATAGCTTTGACCACCAGAACATGCATGTTTGAGACATTGTAGAAAGGACATTTTTGGGAATGTCAAGATCAATTCGATTTGATGGGCTATACAATTGTAGAAGGAACATACATGTAGATACAATTGTAATGTCGTAATAAAAATAAGATGAGCTCAAGAACAAAAGTTCATTTGGAGATCAACATACACTTGTACATAATATTATTTGTCAAGCTGGATTATAAACTACACGTAGATGACTTATACTACAAAGAACTACGGCAAATGGCAATTTGCTGATACTACCGAAATACGAAAATAACCGACTAAGTAGTGCGCACAGGCTATCAATAAAGAACCTAACCTATCAAATATAATTTGTTGCGACATTTTAAGTGGATGACACAAGCAAGTAATTATAACAAAAGCAAAACGTTCTACATTCCCAACCACAAGAAGTTCGTAAACTAGCCCACCCTAGCCAAACCTAACTTAAGATAGTCACGCGTAGTTGGGGCACTGCACTGATAAGCTCAAATGGGGCACCTTCCCTATAAGCGCAAGGAAACTCAAGGAATCTACCACCGCGGATACGGATGTATCATTGTCTGAATTTGGCGTCACATCATCAACAACTCCTAGCTCAAGTCAGCAATCCGCTGTTTCGTCGGCGAACCTCTTAAAATCATCCATAAAACACGAAGGAATC
>JAQGBX010007492.1:0-11379 GCA_034698745.1 Megaphyllum sjaelandicum | reverse complement strand
CAACCAGCGGGCAAATATTGGTAATGCATTTAAATTACCGATGGTTTGCCCGCTGGTTGGCGCTAGCGGTAAAAAAACGTATTCTTAATTTAAGTTTTGTTGTGTAAGCACCCTATCACTGTATCCTTATTTTTGGTAGTCCGACTTACAATATTGTAGGTTACATTTAAACGACCAACCATTTGTGAATATTTGTTAACAAAATCACATACGTTTTCAAATCACATTATCGTTTTTTATTTAGAACTCGCTTTTTATAATATATATATCATGAAATTATCATTGCCTTACAGAACAATGAAAAAACGAGACACGACCAAGCGTTTGTATAAAAAAAAACGAGTTTTCAAGTTTTCTTAACATAAAAGGATAATAAATCCTACGTCTTGTAAACTTGAAGAATGCCACATGGTGGCAAAACGTCGTTTTTTATAAACAAACGCTTGGTTGTGTCTCGTTTTTTCACGGATTCATGTTCGACCACTTGAGGATCAAATATGTTTACCTAACAGAACGTCTAAATTTTGCTATTTGTCCTGGGTTTATCGCATTGTGCACAGTTTGTCTCTAAGCTCGCCTTTCCTAAAGACTGGTTTATTCCCCAACTTTTTTGTTCTAAATATGTGAAGTTACTCATAATGTTATAAATACTGTAGTTTGGTGTTTCGTCAGTTTTCTGATTCAAGTGTTTTCCAATTCAATTCAACTTGAAGCGCCTAATTTTTTCAGATTTAACACGTTTTCTCAGTTTAGAAAATTATGGTTGTCCATTACTTCCAGCATAATGTAACAATATGCTGCTACTTTAAAAAATTTAGATGAATATTCCTTGATTTTTTGACTTATTTCTTTGTCATTAAAAGGGTTGCTTAACCAAACATTTTCTGGATTTTGCTGCCATTTTAGTTTTCTCTAGTGAATGTCAACACTGTTTTTCTTGATCATTGAAACTTAAGATTTTAATAGAGGTACTCCGACAGAAGCGTTATGAATCGTTGTTTAGCAGTCTTGAAGTTACGTGTGCAAAACCAGCACGTTAATTGGTCTAAAAAATGTCTCAAGACTATCGCTTTTTACCAATCAGGACATTCCAATTCAATTCGGTACCCTACAATCAGCAAATACCTCCATGTGGTAGGGGGAATTGCCAGTAGCAGGTATGATAATGATGTTGCCACCAACAACTAAACTTCCTGAAGGTGTAAGCTGTCTTTGTGGAGGCCATTCCATTGCCTAATTGCCCGATTCCAGTAACTTGGTGACACCCTCGGATGAGACAACCACATCTTGCATAATAGTATTAGCCGTAAATTGAACTTTTGGTAGATTTGGATTTTCCTTTACAAATACTCCTTGCAATTGTGTATTATACAATTTTTGATCTCAATCTGCCATCTGCATCCACTTAGGCTGAGATCATATTACTCCCCATACGGAGTGACCTAACATTCCTCCAGAAATATTTAGGGTTCTTCTGGAGTGAAGCACCCAGTGTGACCCTCTTGAAGTTCGCTTGGAGATCATAGAGAAGTTGCTTGGACTCATGTCTCTTGGAACTTGCGTCTTTGCACCTCAGATGGTTTCGAACTGTCCTCAGCCTTCGCAAGCTATGATGTATCTCAGAGGTGTGCCAGACTGGTTTAGAGCTGTTGCATTCCAGCTTTGAAGGGATAAAGTTTGTTATGCCATCCTGCAGAACGCCCTTAAAATGATCCCAGTTTGCACTAACACTGTTATGCTGAAAGTCATTTGAATCGATGGCTAATAAACTGCGTACGTATTCCTTAAGGCTTTTCCAGTCAGCCTTATCGTACTGGCAGAACATCTTTAGAGGCATCTCGATTTTAGATAGGGACAATTGTACATAAGCAATGACTAATTTCTCATGATCCCCAATGTTTGCCTCAGAAGTCATATTGCCCACCACCTCTGGAGAGTTTGTGATGAGTAGTTCCAGGATACTTGAACCCTAGTGGGCCTTTTTGTACACGTGACTTCATGCCTGTAAAACACGATTCGTAAAGCTTATTATTGAGTAGTGAGAACTGTACCTCTAATATCATCGAAATTTTCCACGTGTTATTGGTCCCTCTGTAAAATGCTCAGGTGACGATGTTTTGTCACTGTGTAAAAGAATATTCCTAAAAATACCATGAAATTCAAATTTTTAATAACAGAAAATATCAAATGTTATTTCAAAAAATTATTATTTTCTTTGATTTCTGCACTGTGATAAATTGTGTGGAATAATCAAACTCTGGCAATTGTGAATGCAAATTCAATGTAGTACTCAGTCTTGCAAGCTTGCACAACAAATTACGTAAATGCTTAACTCAAGTTGTTTTTCTTAAACGTCCATGTTTCTTATAACTACATACCATAGAACGGAACCATTTTCCTTACTGTGATGTTTATTCGTCCTGTCTTGTTCTTCAGATCGAAGTCGTCGTTGAGAACTTCCGTATTCTCAACATGTCGGATCGGGGCGAGAACATCACCATCCGTACGGTGTCGCAGCCACATTTGCTGGCACCGGAGGAGGAGGACAACTACAAGAAAATCATCAACCTGGAGAACGGCGGCAAACCCAAGTGGCACCCCGAACAAGAACACGTCCTTGGGAACGATTCTAACAACGGCTTCTTCTGCGGCAATCCGGGTGAGCAAAGATTTGCAATTTTTAAAGTTTGTCTTTCATGTTTGACATCAATGATTGGAAAGTTTTAGAACAGAAAAAAATGTCTAACCATGAAACGTTGACTGCAATGTTTTAAGATTCAACTGAGAAAGTAGGAAATATTTAAGAAAATATGGGAAATGAAGCTGGAATTTTATGAAAGCAATATAAATTTTTTGTGGAAAAATTAAAATTGGGATTCATTTAAAAAAAAACGAAGGGTACGTCTTAAAAAACGAGTTTTCTTGGGAAAATTATTATTTGAAGTGATTTATTTAAATAAATGGATCAATAAATTTGATAAATAATAGTTTCTCTTTCGGAGAAATTATGCCCTTTAATATCTATCATCACCCGTGTTTTTATAACTCTACGTTTTTTACTTCTAATTGAAGTTGGGTACTATGCCCGCGTCATCTTTCGCTCCACCCGCAACCGCAACCTCTTCACTGCAGAGGCGCTGAAGTCCATGTGCCAACTGGAGGCTGTGGCGTTGCGCGACATGCCTCACTTTCCGGACTTATGTGAGATTACGAGACAGAACACGTGCTGCCGTTCCTGGTCAATTGGAAATTACGTGGCGCTACTCAGCAACCGTTCTTCCTGCATGGACATCACATCGCGCGACGTCAAGGCTGTGTTGAAGATTCTGCGCGATTGCGCCTCCTTCTACTACAACTTGGAGCTGCGCTCTGACTGCGAGGAGCGGCAGCAGTCCTGCCACCAGATCCCCGTGCACTGCTACCGACACAACGCCATCTACAATATTCTGCACTACCTCGCAGACACCAACTTCTTGAACCCGAATCGCCAGGGCAACCGCACTCTGACCAACACTATGGTTTTCCTGCCCATTGCCTGCTCTGAGGCGGCGTTGCCCTACTTCAAGGACCTCGACAGGGCAAGCTTCAGCGATGGTGTGACAGAGATCGTTGCTATGCAGCTTGGCCTTAAGTACATGCTCTTCGACGAGTACCTGATCAATGACATGCTCTTCATTGGCCTGGCTGGCACTGTCATCCTGCTCTTCATGTGGCTGTACACTAGCTCGTTCTTCATTACCATCATGACTGTGGTGGCCATTGTCTTCTCACTGGGCATCGCCTACTTCCTCTATACTCTTGTTTTCAAAATCAACTTCTTCCCATTCATGAATCTCTTCACGTCCGTCATCATCATCGGTAAGTGACTGTCAATCATAAGAAATGGATGCAGCACCTGGAAATTTTACATTTATTCGGTGCCAAATCGAATTTTTCTTTCGTTTTTGGACTGCGGGTGAAGTCAGCAGAGCTGGTCTTTGCATTCCTTAATCACCCTCCTTAGGATCACAACGACCAGATTTGTTGTTGTAAAGCACTTTTTAGTGTTTTTGAAGGTTAAGATTTTTTTTTAAAGTGTATTCTGATTCCCATTTGAACTTTTAAGTACGTTCATAATGCTTTTGAAGAGAATTTTTAGGTTTTTGACGAGCATCATCTGATTTCAGAGTGAAAGGGAATGTTCTTAGATTTTCAGAGGATACTCTTAAAATTTCAAAACATATTTCGAATTTCAAGACAATTTTCCTATTATTTTGCTTTCACCCAAAGATGTTCTCCAAACACCCTAGCATTTTCTAAAGTAGTCAAAAAATTTCAAATTATTTGGAATTAAAATAATGCTTTACCTGCTCCTGTGGTCTATCCTAATGCTTTAAGTAACATGATTTTTTCTTGTATAGGCTATTGCATGTCTTTGGTGCTAGCATTGGTCTTCTTTTAATGTTTCTTATCATATACATGTATATTTATCAATAATTGGTGGAGATTCAACAATGGTGGAGTTCATCATTACCTTTATTTTACTTTCAGGAATTGGAGCTGATGATGCTTTTATTTACTGTAAGGTTTGGGCTTGTGCAAAATCTGAGAAGAACAATGGCACACTTGTCAAACTTGTTAATGACACATTGCGCCATTCCATTCTCTCCATGTTCGTAACCAGCCTGACAACGGCCGGCGCTTTTTATGCCAGTTATATCAGCGACATCACGGCGATTCGGTGTTTCAGGTAGCTAGTTTTATCTGTGTTTAGGGTAGTTAAACAAAAACTGACATATTCTTGAAATACTTATACAGTATTTGCAAATCTGATCATCAAGAATTAGTCAGGGAGGCGCGTTTTCCGCAATATTTTTATAAGTTAATTATTTTGCTTCCAATTTTCTGTCTAAATTACTTTATTGGAACATTAGATTAGTCGGGTTATGGATTATTCTGCAATTTTGCCATGGCTAAAACGGGTTGGACGAGCAGAGAAAAAAAATTCACTTTGCTGCTTTTTTAAATGCCATGTGTGGTTAAATTGTTTCGGGGTTTATAAAGGTTATATGCATGCTGAGTTGCATAAATTGTTTGATAATTATACAGTATTTACACGTTTTTAAATAATTTTCTCATTTTTCGAATTATCCGAGGAATTTCTTTTTCTAGCTCCTTGGATAACCAAGAAAATCTTTTATAAAAATGTTTTCCCCATGCCATTCATAACATCAATTTTTATACTCTTATTTTCCTTAGTATCTTTGCCGGAACCACAGTCCTAGCTAACTTCGTGCTCTCCATAACATGGCTTCCGGCCACAGTGGTCATTGCTGAGAAATGGTGCTCCTCTAATTTCTGCGTTTGCATCCCGCCCTTTGGCCTCTACGCACGGCAGCTGCAGAAACATCACTTTTGCTCCAAGCTGTGCAACGCCCTCTGGAAGCTGCACTATCACCTCACTGATTGGTCCAGGGTTTTTTTCGAGAAGATCCTGCCCTGCATCGTTATCAAACTCCGCTACCTGTGGGTCTCCCTGCTTGGCATGGTGGCCGTAGGTGGTGTGGTCGTGGTATTCTACCACCCCAAGTTGCGTCTGCCCGACTCCATGGAATTCCAGCTGTTCGCCTCCGACCACCCCTTCGAACAGTACGATTTGGTATACAAGGAGCATTTTTGGTTTGAGCGCATGCAAGCCGATGCCATGTCCAAGATGCCTATCCGCATTGTTTGGGGCGTCCAGCCGGTTGACAATGGCGACTACATGAATCCTGAGGACAAGGTAACCTAACCTGTTTTATTCTTGGAGAAACATGATATGTTCCCGTACAGCCTACAACTTTCTTTAACAATGCAGGCACCCTAGCTTGGCCTATGCCTAATTTGCTGATTTGCTGATGTGGCCCAGTTTTATTTTTTGATTTTCTCTTTCCCTGTTTATCTTAATCCTTGCTCATTTTTACAATTTTATGCTATACAATTGTACAGCATATACCTGTCTCTTTAGCTTGAATCTGGACATTTTCTAATTTGCATTTCATCATTACTTCCTGTTTGTTTTGCTATACTGTCATTATATACACGTATAGCCTAACAGAGTCTGAGTAGAGTTGGGTAGAGTTATGATTTTATTTATACCTTGCATTAGGGGGATGGGTTGAGTTTGGAGTTTTTGGTGCATAGGGGCGCCAAATTGTCAGGTGATTTGCTGCCGTGATTTACCCAGGAATTTTGCCTATGAGGGAAACTATAAGTGGTTGTTTTAGACAAATTCTTGGATAGCTCGTAACTGCCAACATTCACTTCTAAATCGTCTCACATAGTCTGATGACTTTACGACCATAAGAAACCAATAGCTCCTCTCAATAAGAAAACCCAGCTCTTATCACTTGTTTGCTCTTTATCTTTCTGAGATGATGATCAGACTTTTTTCATTTTTAAACTTTTCTTCGTCTTTTCACTTGTGGAACATATTGCACCATGACTTTGTAGCTGATTCTGCACCATGCTTTGTATGTTTAGGGCGACCTGGTTTTTGACGAAACGTTCAACATTGCTGCTCCTGCATCGCAGCAATGGTTGGTCAGCTTCTGCCGGCAACTGCGCAACCAGAGTTTTTATCAGCCCATGTTTGGTGCGCTATTGCCCAATTGCTTCATCGAGACGTTCAAGGAGTGGATGAACCGACGCTGCGAGGATCCCCTAGAACGCAACCGCTCACCCTGCTGCGATAAGTCACGTTTTCCCTACCCAGAGGAGGTTTTCAATGTGTGCCTCAAAAAGGCCATGAAGACGCTGTATGAGACGCCGGGTCTCTACTTTGTGCCAGGTGTGGCAGGCCCACGATTTTCCCGTAAAACGGGACGGGTGGCGGCGATGGTTGTCGAGTATGACAGCAATTATTCTTTCAGCTTTTCCTACCAGGATATGAATGAGTTCGTCACTCGGGTAAGACATTTTTCTTGTAAATTAATGTATAACAAAACGAGCTAACACTGTTTTGGTGGGCAAAAGTTGTAATTTAGAGCATTGAAAATCATAGCTTTTCATGTTAATTTCAAGCAGAGCTGGCCGAAGTGCTGCTGCTGACCGCCCATCCACAGGTTGTGTTGTGTTGTTTGTATTGACACCCTTTCTTGTCTTTAATTTAGGTGGAAACCTGGGTGCAGCAGCAGATGTCCACAGCGCCACCGGGTCTACGCAATGGCTGGTTTGTCAGCTATGTGAATGTGTACGACCTGCAGGACAGCTTGGCCAATGGTACCGTTATGGCCATCGGTGTGGCTATGGCCATTGCCTTCGTGGTGCTCTTTCTGACCACCCTCAACTTGCTCATTACGTTCTACGCCGTATTGACCATCGCTTGCATCATCTTTGTGACAGTGGGTGCGTTAGTGCTGCTGGGCTGGAAGCTAAACATGCTGGAGTCAGTGACCGTGTCGGTGGCCATCGGGCTGGCTGTGGACTTTACCCTGCACTATGGGGTCATCTACAAGTTGTGCCCGGAGCAAGATCGCGAGGCCTCTGTGGTCTTTTCGCTGGCACGTGTAGGCAACCCTATCGCCATGGCCGCCTTCACCACATTCCTGGCTGGCCTGTTCATGTTGCCCTCCACGGTGCTTGGCTACATTCAGATCGGCACCTTCTTCATGCTGCTCATGACCATCAGCTGGCTCTACTCCACGTTGTTCTTCCAGGCCTTGCTTCGGCTGTGCGGTCCGCAGCAGAACTTCGGCCAGTTCAGCTACCCAAGTTGTGAGTGCTGCACAGCCTCGACGGCTCATGTAGACAAGACGGTGTACAGCTACGCCCTCTCAGAGTCCACCATGTCCACCTCAAGCATCGGCTTTCCAGTGCCCCCGAGTAACCCAAATGAGAACCACGAACTAGAGCCACTCACTGTGCTGGGCAAGGTCCCGGACTGGCTGGCAGTGAGTGGCCACCGTTATCAGAAGCATAAGATGGTGCATTCCAAAGGCTCCCGGCAACGCTCCGGCAGCCTCTCTGTCGTGTGCTCAGAGCGTGAACCTGGACTGGCCACGCTGGCGATCAGATCGAGCCGCAAGGTAAGCCTGCCCACAGGCAGCATTGACCCCAGTCCCAGGCACGTGTCTATCGCAACAAGCTCAACCACGATGGTGTTTTCTGACGAGGGTGACCGTGACCAGACGACCACCTAACAACATTAGTCTTCACTCCAGTTCCTTCCGAACTCAATTTTTTTTAAGTATTTATTTAATTATCAGTTAATTTATCTTTTTGTTGGCATTTTTTGGATGTCTGGTCTTGGCAGCCAGCCTTGTACCATGTATATTATAGTTTTCCTATCCCCATCCCCTTGCGAGGCGTGATGTAACTCTCGCGTCCAGGCCACGATAGCCTAATGTGCTCAGTGTTCTTTACTGCAGTTTTTCTTTTTTTATCTTCTGGTCACTTCAGCATATGGCAGGAAACTCATGTGTCGATCAGGCCATGCATAATTTAGTGATACCTCGACAGCCATGTTGAACAGGAAAATACAGCACTTTCGTTGAAAATGCCAAAGTTGTCTTCCTACTAGAATGTTACGTTTCAAATCGGGAAGGCATGCAGTTGTCTTGCCCTTGTCATGGAATGCATCTCCTCGGATTCAAATGGACAAAACGACAAAATCTTCTGATGAAAATTCTTCTTTTGTTTACGATTCACATCCAGAGATCTGCAAGTTGGCTGTACATTGTATATTGTTGGCAGGTTGGCAATCCATCTGATTGCAAGGTAAAATATCTGGTTGACATTAAAAGTACTTAACATTCTCCACTGCTCACAGTCATAGAAACTTAATGGAGAAGCAAGACCTCGCTGCAGAGGTCTTGCGGTTCGTTTTTTTTTTAGCCAACAGATGGGCCCACTCGTTAAAACTTGTTAAGTATGGACTTGGGAATTTTTCCGCTAATTCCCTGCAGCAAGTGAAGTAACCCTTTATAAGGTGACACGTTTCCAATGTTGAATTCAAATTGTAATTTGTTGATTGTATGGCGCAGAACAAGTGCCAAAATACGTCCACCGTTTTCCGGTATTTTGTTACCCTGTGAGATTATTTTTTTACTTTGAAATTGGAGGAATTGTTGCCAGAGAGAAGCAATTGTTCATTCAAGGTACCGAGCTGAGTTAACATTTTCAAAAATGGACGTTTGCTGTGCGGAAAACAATGCGACGAATTGTTGTCATCAAAATTGTTTTTAAATGGGTCTACCACTCGATGTCAGATATTGTTGTATTTAGAGTAGGAAAAACATTTCTACCCTTTTGTTGATTGGTTAGAACTTTGAAACATCATTTCAGCCATACAGCTAAAGAAATTGAATTTTGAAAGCCGCCATTGATTGCACATACTGTATAGTACAGGCAAATATAATAGTTTTCTCCACTTTGGAAATGTTTCATTTGCTTTTTTTTTCTTTGGGTCAGGAGCGTGAAAGGAACCTTCACTTCATTTCACTGTCATGTTGTTGGGCTTCTGATCCTTTTCTTGAGTGGAGTAACGTGGAACCCTGTAAGTCCTGCATCTCTGGCAAACCCTTCTGTGACCTATTCAATTAATTAAGCACAATTGTAAATCGAATAAATGCCACAATTATGTTTAATTATATTTTTACTTCAGTAAAATATTACATAGGCCCTACAGTATTATTTCAAAAAACAATGTTTTTTTTATATATTTTTTTTATATCACCCAAAATTACTAGTGTTTTCAAAAGCTGGGTGTACGAAAAAATAACTATTTTTCCTTAAAACTAAAGCGATTTTCTTTATAAAAAAAACGGATACATTTTCCGAATAATGCGTTATTATTTCCCTAAAACAAAAGCTTTTCTATACATCTAAAAGTCCAAAACTACCTCCTCAAGTCGGGGAAAGACATATTGTAGTTCAACATCAAAAAATACAATATACATGTAAAAGGGTTAAATTTTTTTACACGTGCTTTTTTAAGCAGTCAGAGTTTCTGTCGCTGTTTTACAATATTTGCATTTTTGTTAGTTTGGTTTTTATGATTTATTCACGAGCTCTCGAGTATTATTCCATTAATTTGGCTATAACTTACAAAATGGTGATAATGGTGATTTGCTTTCTCGGGACGATGTTTAAAAAAGTGGAAAAAACCTTTTTGGGCCACCATTTATTACTACAACAGTCCATTATGTACATAACATTTGTGCTTAGATACTGTACTTGTATACTTATAAATTTACCGATTATACCTTCAATACAGATTGAAATTATGTATTACATCATTTATGGGAATCCCAGGTATTTCACTGGGCTCTTGAAACATTAGAAGAATCTTCTTAGAAGAAAACTTCTCAATGGAGTGAGATTTCATTTTCTTCATTTAGCACAGCTTTTAGTACGATATAACTGCATGCTTACTTTTGTAAAGTCTTACCTTTTAAAATGCAGGTAGCTTGTTAAGCATTATTTTATATCTAAGCCCATTTAAAAATAATTCAACTTTATTCCCGACATCATTTATATGACATTTTGATCGATTTACTACAACAATATGGGTTTTTAAAATTGGTCTTTAGCCTGAAGATGCTGGCAGCCTTTTTCATTTTTGGCATAATTCCTTCAATTCCATTCGATCGTCTTGTTGTGTTGTTTTTTAGTTTAGAAAGTGGGGTGCAACGTTGCGTCTTTTGTTGACTTGTGTAAAATAGAATGAAAAGAATGTTTCGTCATTGATAAGTTGGCCCCGCTGTTCATTTTAATGTTAACATTTTATGATTTTCGTAAAATTCACTTAGGTTCTTCCTTTTTCCTTAAACTTGGTAAAATCTCCATCAATTTAACCTTAATCTCGGCCCTAAACCATATAGTCGCAGAGATTACTGGAAATTTTGGAATGTTTTCAGAATTTCTAAATAACAATTTTCTTCAAGGTCTTTGCAGTGCAGATGTGCACGGTGTACAATGTATAAATTACAAATGCTCATTTTTGGGATGCTGGATCTTGACAACTGTCTTTATTCCCATCTAGATTAAAAAAAGTGTACATGTAATATGAGGTAGAACCTAGAGATTACACAAGGTGAATCTAGGCATTCCTACATGAATTCTTTGACTTTTAAACAAGAACCTGTGCACATAGTTGGGCAAAAATTAAGTTTCAACTAATTGTTGCCTAACTCTGTATCTACTGTACATGCATATGGCTCTGTTATGGAATATGATTTTTTAATAAAAAAAGATTGTAGATGGATTAATGATTGCCAAATGTGGTATCCTTAAAACCCTTCAAGTCTCATAAAAATTAAAATTATTTTTCGTTTTAAAAAAAAATTGTTTGGATTTGTTGACAAACGTAGTGTAATTAATTTGAAGTGAATAAGTTAATAACACGTTTATTTATGTGAT
>JAQGBX010007491.1:0-11380 GCA_034698745.1 Megaphyllum sjaelandicum | reverse complement strand
CAGTTTCTTTGTTGTTTTTATTTTAAAAAATCATTGGGACCAATGTTAGACCAGTAAAAATTTTTGCAATTACACTTGATGGAGGTTTTTTGATTTTATACAAGGGTCCCTATGGCGGGACCAGCATAGTTTTTGATTTTAGAGAGGATTGGATTTTACACGGGTTGATTTTAGACAAGTTCTACAGTAGAATGAGAAACAATCGCGGAGAAGTGACAGGAAGAGGATCAAAATTTGTCAGAAATGATCGAAAAGTTGATTGGAGACCGTTATAGGGATGGATCCAAGTTCGTTAAAGATGACCGGAAGTTGATGCTCATCCGTTAACTATCCTATTAAAAAAAATTATTTGAAATCAATAGAATAAAACTTCCTTAGAAATAACACAATTGAAAAATTATAAAAATGCAGCAAATCGATATAACAGGGCTAGTTAATTCCCCAGAAATTTCGATTTCAACTTCCTCGACTTTTCCAGGTTTTAAAAAAAAATTCACATATTTTGTAAAATTTAACGTGGAGAATTTTTGCAAAATTGTACTCGAAAAACGTGGAGAATTTTGCAAAATGTGTACTCGGAAAACCTTACAAATTTTGCAAATTTTCACTCGGAAAACGTGCAAAAATTTACAAATTTGTACTCGGAAAACGGGGAGAATTTTGCCAATTTGTACTTTGAAAACGAGGAACATTTTGCGAATTTGTACTCGAAAAATGTGGACAAATTTGCGAATTTTTACTCTGAAAACGTGGAGAATTTTGCAAATTTGTACTGGAAAAACGTGGTAAATTTTTCAAATTTGCACTCGAAAAACGTGGAAAATGTTGCAAATTTCTACTCTGAAAACGTGTAACATTTTGCGAATTTGTACTCGATCGGAAAACATGAAAAATTTCGCAAATTCGTACTCGGAAAATTTGGAAAAATTTTAAAATTTGTACTGAATAAACAAACGTGAAAAATTGTGCAAATTTGCTCTCGGAAAACGTGGGAAATTTTTGCAAATACGTACTAAGAAAATGGGCCCTGAGCTAACCACGTTGAAGCACTGATTTTGTAATGCCATGACTATAGGTTGAATTTCCTGACTTTTTCAAAATAAGCCATTCTTTCCTGACTTCTCCAGACATTTTCAAGTTCCCTGACTTTTCCAGGTCTGGGGGTACCCTGTATAAAGAGCACATCGATGTATCGATCTGTCTATACGATCGTAGGTCATCTAAGTTTGCAAATAACTTTTGAGTGCTAAAAAAGAGGGTTAACGAGTTCACCTTTTCCTGTTTTTTTTCCACCATTTGTTAAAAAAAAAAAACACCCAAATATTTACTCCTAGTTTCTCGTATTTCCGTAACGCTAAAAATCTATACGAATTTACTTCCGAATCGAATAATTCATTGTTTTGTTTTCTGAAATCAAACAGTTTTACCTCTTATTTACTCGCATTTCACTTACGTGACTAAATTACGATCCGTTCGATAAAAAAACGGGTTTTCAACTTGCGTCGAATGCATAGGAAATGCGTGGCCCGGAACGGAACGCGGCCATTTGGCGAGAATAAAGCGAAATTTTCGATGGAAATCAACGTAAATTTAAGCTAATTTGAACAAACTTTCTTCAACCGCATTAAAATACATCCTCATCTATATATATAAAAATGAATGTATGTGTGTATGTGTGTGTGTGTATGTCCTTTATGCGCTCTTAAACCACTCATCGGATTGCCATGAAATTTTCTGGACTTATTGTTACCCCTCCCGCGCAGATGATAGGGTTATTAAAACCGTTTTCCGACTTATACTTATTTTTTAATAAATTTTTCAAATTTCTACGCATTGCCTCTTTCTCGCAATTCCTCTACAAAAATTGGAGCACGTGCCCATGTTCGCGTGCCCAAGTTCCATAATAAATGTTTATACTGTAAGGTGACGACTTTTAGGCTCATATGACGCTAATGCGTCATCGTAAGCCGTCAGCCGACCATATTATAATTCGAATGTTCCCGCCGTTCTATTTTTAAGTTCTTTTATCGCATTCTAATTTCGCATTCTATCTTTTTCGCCTTTCGCCTCGTTCAATTTTTGACTTAATTGTTATTAAAGTTAATTTAAAAAAGACACGCTATTCTTCTACTTCCACTCGTGTGGTAATACTGGCGTTCGACGGTCTTCTCCAAATTTAAAGATCCGTGGAAAAAAACGTCTTTTTTCATCATTTGTAAAGGCGGAACAAGCTCCCAATTCCATAGGCAGGTACTTCTTTAATACAAGTTAAACTACCTTATTAAGCTTTAAGGTACTTTCATTTCGTAAACATATATTTCATTCCTTATTTTTTAACGATAGAACGCTTCTACTACTTTGCATTCTGGGCATGATATGAGGAGGTCCTTGACAAGAACCTGTCATTTCTGAATTTTGTTCTCTCAGAACTTTACTAAAATAGTCTCGCTCACACATGCGGCGCATCCCTGGATAACCTAAATCCAATGCAAACATAATGTATGTAATTTTTTTGTTGCAAAATCCAGCTCTAAAGTTACCAAATAACAAACATGTTAAAAATGAATGCCCCAAAAATGAACGATCGTCATATCCATGCACTTGGGTGTTATTTCCAATTTTCCCCTTCAAGTACATTTTTTGTTATTAGATAACTTTATTTTATATTTAAAAACTATAAAATCATCAGCAAGTTATGGTTTTGTTTTCAATTTACAATCATTAACGAAAAATTAGCGTACTTAGACCAAGGTGATGTATCACCGTTAAATTACAATAATGGTTATCTATATTAACTTTCATTAGCTAAAACTGCCACTGATGGGCTTTACAAAAAGTAGTTTAAAAGACCTGTTTAAATTCCCATGTATTTATAAAAATAAACTAAAATAGTCTTTTTTAAGAAATCATACATGTAGTGAGTTTTCTACAGGTTAGAAAAAATGTACGTCAATTTTTAAGTAACATGTGCATTCCCTGGAATTGTTTTACGTGGATACATTTTAGAATTTGAATTTTACAAAAAGGTTTATTCTATAAGCTTCTATCAACAAAAAATATCGTGTATCCACAAGCACTCGAATAAGTAAGTAGACTTAACACGATAGCATTGCAACGCATGCCGGGTCCAGCTAGTAAGTTATAAATTTTAATAAGTAACCAACCCGATTTCTCCGAAATTTTCAATGAAAACTTTTCCACACATTAGAATTAGCCTAAACTATTGAGGGGGCAAGCGATTCCGAAAACAATTACCCCGTCTCCATGACCGCCTCTCCATTATCGCACATTTTACATACAAATATCCTTAATCTGACTCCTAATATGGCCGCGGTTTAATAGCTCACCCATAATGCACCGCTTTATCAAATTAAACTTCACTTCATCCATTTCCTTAATAGAAATTGACCTTGATTGAAATTGATTTTTAGTACAAAGGTGATCATTGGTGCCAGTATTTTTAGCATTTGAATTGTTGTGGCAAAAGTTGTTACCTGGGAAACTGAATTTTTTTCTCCAACTTATTACTTTATTTGGATAAACTGATGTTTACCACATCACTATTGATGATACGATGTTTTAGAAACCACTATTTAAATAAGTATTTTACGGAACCTTACAAATAGAATGAGGCATACAGTGTATAAAAACAAATGATATTTCACAAATATACTGTATATACATGTATTTCTTCTTTGATAAAAAATCGTTTCCATGCATGTCTACAGCTTTAACAACTTACTGTTGAATTTTCTTCCAATTTGTTGGCAAAAATGCTAACTTTTTCGTCTGATGATAATTTCATTCGAATTTCACCTAGAGCAATACAAATTCTGATGCTGACTCCAGTCGTACACATTTTGATGATGACGTCAGTCATAACTTCTGAGAATGACGTAATTCATAATTTTTTAGACTTCAATAATTCACATTCTGAAGAAGTCGTCATCCATGCAAATTCTGATGATGACGTCACGCATGTGAATTCTGATTCTGACGTCATGCATTTTAAATCTGATGACGTCATTCAGGCCTGCAATTGCGAAGTCGACCTTAAGGTTGTGAAAATATGAGCTTTGAAAAGTCTGAAATATATTTACTGCATTCATCTATGAAATGAAATGCGTGAATAAAATACATCAACAATTGTGCTGTATTTCATGCAGTCAGTTGTTAAATGACGCCAAAGTACACGTATATCTGATAAATAAAACTGATTTAATTCCATTAAAAACTTTTTAGATAATTACAGAATGTTTAAGCTTTTACGCCATTAATTGATGTCATTGAAAAAAAAATGCCGTTTATTTTTCGAAATACCTTAGAAACCGTTTGTTTTGATGATTGCTTAGCATCTAAAATACAGTAAAACCTGGAAAAGTGACCACCTTTGAATGGTTACCACCTGTCTATGTTGACCAATTTTTAGTGTATTTTTTTTCTAGTGTACATTTCCTTCAAAAAAATTCTCTGTATAGTGAACTGTGACCACCTGTCAATAGTGTACAGTGACCAGTGTGTGTTGTCTTTTTTTGCAATTTTGACATTGCTAATGTACCTTAAAAAGTGACCAGGTAACAGATGAGTCACGTTACATCTTGCTATAATCCTTGGACATGATGATTCTGTACTTTTTTTGGTTTTGTGGTTTTTCAATACCTATATTACAGGCTACATGTATAAGTTCAGTGTACATGTTCATTATTTTATTTTAATTTAGGCATTCTTTGTATAGTGACTACCTGTGTACAATTACCAACATGTACTGTATGTGCTTTTGTCAAAACATTTTCATAGTAAAAATGTTTATTTAAATGCATTGGCAAATCAAATGGTCAAATTTTTCATCTATTTATTTACTGGTATACATCATCTTAAGACGGCAATATAATCTAATAATTACAATACATAAGATAATTCTGTTTAATTAAAAGACAGTATTTTACTTGATACACGCGTGCTTTAGGTGCAAATTAGCCTGCTGGTTGAAAAAAATTATACATAAAAAATTCTTCTGTTGATTTTAGCTGAGATTGATGCACACGTTGTTCAAGTTCATTCCTACGCATCCTTCATTATTAACATGTGGGTGAAAGTCATGTTAGCAAGCTTTAAATAAATTTAAACATTAAGAAATTATTAAGTCAAAATTAACATATAAGTGAAAGAATCCGTAGAAAAATCATTCTAATACAAAAAGGAAATAAACGAAACATTTGAATATAATTACGAGTATTAAAATGATTCTCACAATGAAAACCAGATCCCTTGATATTGGATAAAATCCACAGATAGTAAGTTTAGTAGAACTCAGTTCTTGTTGATGCAGATAAAGTAAGTAATCAGCATGTTCCTACAAAAATAAAGTTAATTTATGTTTTATAAAAATAAACAAATGGTTAACTGAAGGTTAATGTTGCCTACAAACTTTTGTATTTTCATCCAGTTCCTGCACATTCACATTGTTTGGCAGTTTCAGTGAAGTTATAACCTTGAATGAAACTTAATTTATTAACCATTATCACTTAAGATTCACTAACACTAAATTAAAAAGGCAGGTTACTCCATCTCACAACTATACAATTACAGCCATGAGTACTTTTTAAAAATTAAAATCAGATGAGAACAAAAGTGAAACACATGAAAAACGTAAATAATATTTGATATCAAATAGCTAGATTGCCAAATTGTTAGCATGATTGCAATATTATATTTTTATATTCAAATGCACTTTTATAGAACTTTTATATAAAAAATAATTTTAGCTGATTCCAGCTACCCATTCACCCATTTTCATGAATGCAAATTTTAGGAAAATTTTGGTTCGATTTTAAAAATAATTTTTCAAAATTTTCCACTTTTTCATTGAACAGCAAAACTTTCAACTATGAATTTTGCATATATTTCATTGTTCAATTTACGTTGTTTTTTTTCACTCATGCAATGATGAATTTTGAAAAATAATTTCACGTTTTTATTGGTTAATTTTCAAACATTTTTACACGTTTTATTGGTAATTAAAAAAAAACAAATTTAAGGAAAAATATTATTCGATTTTGAAAGTTTTTGCTACGTTTCCATTGATCGATTTTGCAACATTTTACACTTTTTCATCGATCAGCAAAATCTCAAGTTTTCCACGTATTCAACGATACATTTTGAAAATTAAATTCACTTTTATATTGATTAATTTTCCACAATTTTACGCGTCGTTATAGGTAATTTTAAATACCATAGACATTTAAGTAAAAATATTGTTTGATTTTGAATTTTTGTCACGTTTTGCAAAAAAAACCCGCCATTGTTCAATTTACGTTTTCAGTCATGAATTTTGCAAAATTTCTCACGATTTCATTGATAAATATTTCGAAATATTCCACGTTTTAATTAGTCTCTTTTGCACAATCAACAAAGAACAATATTCAATGTTTGCAAAATCAACATACCTTTGCATTCACTGAGGAGCAGAAAACAACGTTGACGACTATTGCCGCGAATGCTATGACTTGAGTCGCTGTTAATGCAGCCAGTGTGAAGTTCATATTAACAGAAAATATATAATGAACCTTGAAAGTTAGTATAGTTACGACCATGCAACAGGCGGTAACGAGCGTAGTGTATAATGTGATTATCTCATTGGCTCGTCTGGTCAAGATGGACAAACTTTGATGTTCAATTCGTCTGTTTCGCAAAAACGTTTTCATGTCACAATCGGGTGGTTTTTCGTCGGGCAAAAAGGCGTTGAAACATAAATTCAGCGCCACAACAATTACTAATACGAAATACCAAAAGAAAAATATAAAACATGCAAAGCGGTTAAGTAACATGCAAATGATGATTATAGAACTGGCAGTTGATGTGGGAAATTGCTTTTCGTCGAAGTTTAGTTGTAAAACTGGCAATAAAAACGTTAACGTTAATCCCGAGGCGAATAGAGCGAAAATTATCACGGTAACAGAAGCAAATATTACTGTAGCCAGAACGAAGTTTTTGATGTGGTAAACGCATGCGTCTTTCCTTTCCTTTGGTGTTATTCTGTCGATGGTGGTGGCCAACTCCCAAATACATTTACTGTATTTTTCAAAATATAATACTGCGTGTAAATACACAGTTCCGTCCGTTACTGCAAATACGATAATTGTAGCCGCGAATGAAATGCTGGCTTTGTAGTAATCGAATTTGAGGAATGCTTTTATGCTGAAGCAAATGACCATAGCAAAACTACACGTGAGATTTACGATGTTCAAAGTGCAAATGAAAAAATTCCTCTTAGGTAATTTTTGGCTATCAGGATGGACATCTACATTTAGTCCAAGCATTTTAAACGCTCTTATGGCCAAATCCAAACCTGTACGTTTGAACAATCGTTTTGCATACGATGGATTGTCCAAAATTGTCCTGCTGTTGCTCATTTTTAAACCGAAAATGGTTATAAGATTGAATCTTTAAGTTATCCTACAGTGGACTGTAATTTACTTTGGTTTTTGAAATTGTTTTTTATTATTATTAAGGAACAGATAAGAGGTCTTTATAGAGATAAAATTGAAGGATAATAATAAGAATTTAAAAGTGAACGAAATAAGTGAAAAATTTAATATCGAGATATGTGAATACTGCGCTGTATTTCATGCAGGTAGTTGTTGCATCCATGCCAAGTTCTATCTAATAAAGACAACATAAATGCTTTCTGCACTGTTTACTTGTTAAATGTTTTTTTTTTAAATTTCATCAAAATGTAATAAAACATTTCCATTAAAACTTTCAGTAAATTGATTTCATTACATTTTTAATTCTTAAATAACAAATACCATTTATGAAATAATTTATGACACTGCAAAAAGTGGACATTTGTTTAATAGAATATCAAATAAACATTTCAATAGACGCTAGAATCAAGCCTTCCGGATATTTTCCAATAATTTTCCAGACATGTTAAATTACATTATAGATCACGGTCTGTGCTTCTTGAAGGAATCAATAAGACGGAAATGCTTAAACACCATGTGGTCGTGTGTGGGCAGGGGCTATTGAAAAAGGACGTGTGGGTTGTTTAGGGGTCATTCAAAATGGACGTGTGTGTTGCTTAGGAGCTATTCAAAAAGAACGTTTGTGTGGCTTGGGGGCCATTCAAAAAGGTCGTGCGTGTGGCTAATTAGCTAGGGGCTGTTCAAAAAGGAAGTGCGTGTGACTTAGGGTTCAATCAAAAACGTTGTTTGTGTGACTTAGTGTGTGTCTTAGGGGTAATTCAAAAAGGACGCCATTACCCAGGTCCATGCTTATGATTTCTTTTATTTTCTTTGAAAAACTCCGGAATTTACCGCTAGTATATAGATAAAGAAGAAAAGTTTGTATATGTGTATGTTGGTATATGGTTACACAGCACTAGCTGGAAAACCCGACTTTTGCCGGGGATATCATAAATTGGCAATACAAATGTACACAAAAAATAATTAAATAAAGTAAACATAATTCGGAAAATTCAGGATAAAATGACTTAACTTTAAAAATGTCATTTAAATTAAACGTATTAATTTTGTCAAAATCCAAAATGAATGCTTAGACGTGTTTAGTATAAGTAATTCTGCTTTATTTACGTATTAATTAGGTAATACAAGTGTGTGCTTTGGCGATCCCGAAAACATTACCCTTTCCATGACCGCCTCTCTATGCATTATCGCACATTTTACATTCAAATATCCCCAATCTGACTCCCAATATGGCCGCGGTTTATTAGCCAACCCATAATGCACCGTTTTACAAATATCAAATTAAACTTCACTCCATCAAAACACCTGCGTCTAACAAACATCATGTCTAAAGTCTTGCATGGCAGCATTTTTGGTAAGGGGTTTAACTTGTTTTAACTTCTTATGTACTATAGAAGCAATTAATTTTGTGATGTACGCACGAAGCTTTAACTGCGCTCCAGTTTAAGCATTCACGTTATTGGTCAGCTTCATTAAAGTTATGACCTTGATTGAAATTGATTTTTTAGTAAAAAGGTGATGGCGCCAGTATATGCCAAAGTTGTGAACTGGGAAACTATTTTTTTTTTCTCCAACTATTAACTTTATTTGAATAAACTGATGTCCTTTCTAATTTATCAGATAACTATTGATGATGCTATGTTTTAGAAATCTTTACTTTAAATAAGTATTTTACAGAACCCTGCAACTAGAATAAGGCATATAAAACGAATATGATATTTCACAAATATATTTTTTTAACTTTGATAAAAAAAAATCCTTTCTATGCATGTTTAAAATAGGGTATAAAATGAGCGAGCATGGGAGAAAAGTAAATGTTTTGGGATCATAAATCCCCCTAGTTTTTTCCTTGGTTGGTCAAAAGGTTACCTGGAAAATTCGGGGTCTATCGGGTGAGAATATCAAAAGTTGTTGCATAACCTAAAAATATACGAACATGTGCATGTAAAAACTTTTTTTCTTTATTTTACAATTAATGACAAAATCGTCTTTGGAATTTTAACTTGGATTATTGTTTTTAATTACGTTGCAATTAATTGATTCAGTTTGCTTCCATTTTATTAACATTTTATACAATTTGTTTTGTGATACACAGAATAATATGTGATACACAGTATATTATGTGAAACACGTGGGCTCTATAGGTGCAAATAAGAAGCTTGTGTAGTCTTTAGTTTAATTTGATGCCAACGTTTTTGAGTTCCTTCTCAAGCGTTCTTTATCAGAATCATGTATGTCACAATCATGGTAACAGCCTGTACTCAAATTAAAACATAAAAAATTACAATTTAATAATTGGAGCATTTTAAGAAAAATCAAATTTGAAACGAACTAAATCTATATATGTATAAAATCAGTGTTATAAAACTATGCTCACGCTGAAAAGCAATTCTCTTGTTATAGGGTAAAATCCTACAAAAGTAAGTTTAGCAGAACTCAGTTGTTGTTGATATAAATAAAGCAAATAGTCTGCATGCTCCTGGAAAAAATCGTTAATTCATTTATACCGTCGTAAGTTGTGTAAACTTAAGAATTGTGATTCTTAATTGTTGATTGTTGTGTAAGTCTAAGAATATTGGCTAATTTCATTTAGAATAAAACATTTTTTAACATATATAATATTAAGACATCAAAACTTTATTACATAATTCACGAAATATTTCAAATTTTGTAAAGTGTCCCATCAGTTGTGTTGCACTTTAAGAAGGATTTTTTTTCTTCAGTTTTTTGTTATTTTTGCCAAGAAAATAAGTAATTTGAGCAAATTGTTAAGTTAATTCTCATTGTATGTTCAAATTAAATATTATTATAAACAAACATTTTTGAAAAGTATTTTTATTTTGATAATCTCTGAAATTTTACTGGTATATCGTGCATCGGTTATGTTCAGCACTGTAGCTTAATATACATACGTATAGCTGTCGTATACAAACTTTTGAGTTTTTATCCAGGTCTTTGGCATTTATGTTGTTTGGCAGGTTTAGTGAAGTTACAACCTTAAATGAAATTAAATTTTCTTTACCACATGATGGCGCCAAAGGATTTTTTCACCATGACTTTTTTTATTATTATGACGAACATTACATGGGGAAATAATTTTTCTTCTCTAACAAATACATTTATTTGGTAAAACGTATCCCTCATGCAAGTACGGTATACTTGATTAAATACTGGGATATAATGTCGATTATGCAGCGTTTTCATAAAAAAATATTATGTATATCAAAATTCAACGATGAAACTTTTGGAATTGTTTTTTTTTTTAAATTAATTGATAGCTTAAATAATTTGGCTAATTGTAAAATAGAAAATAAACAGCATTTTTCATAATTGATCAGTGATAGGGTTTTTGCATATAAATTTCTGATTTAACTTCCCTGACTTCCAATCAACAAAGGACAAAATTCAGTGTTTGCAAAATCTACCTACCTTTTGATTTACTGAGGAGCAGAAAACAATGTTGACGACTATTCCCAAGAATGCATTGATTTCAGTCGCTATTAATGCAGCCAGTGTGAATTTCATATCAGCAGGAAGTACAAAATTAACCTTGAAAGTGAATATAGTTACGACCATGCAACACGAGGTAACGACCGTAGTGTATAAAGTGATTATCTCATTGGCTCTTCTGGTCAAGATGGACAAACTTTGATGTTCCATTCGTCTGTTTCTTAAAAACGTTTTCATGTCACAATCAGGTGGTTTTTCTTCGGGTAAAAAGGCGTTGAAACATAAATTAAGCGCGATAATAATCACTAATACGAAATTCCAAAAAAAATATATAAAACATGCAAAACTGTAAATTAAAGTGCAAACGATGATGATTATAGAACTGGCAGCTGATGTGAGAAATGGCTTTTCGTCGAAGTTTAGTTTTAAAACCGGCAATAAAA
>JAQGBX010007490.1:0-11381 GCA_034698745.1 Megaphyllum sjaelandicum | reverse complement strand
GCTGAACTTCATCAGTTGCACAAGATAGTGCACTGAAGCGGTTAGCCACCGTAATGCTTGAAGCACCAAAACCAGCTATCTGCTTTCCCCCACGAGACCTCCGATAGCCTTTACCTTTCCCCACTACCTTGCAAGGACCTGCACCATGGACTGCATCTGTTTGGGAAGACTGTTCTTGGAAAGAGCAATCTCCCCCCACAGCTGCATCTACCATGACGACCATCGGCGAGAGCTCCAAATCAGTCTGGCAGCCAACACTAACCAATTCCCTGGGTCTGGAGGACATGATGTTCAGGAAAAGTTCTTTCAGCTCCCTGAACTCCCTACCAAGGACAGCAGTATCACTTGTCATTGCTGCCTTGCCAGAACGAGTAAGAACTCCCTCCTTCGGTGTTACATGAGTTGGTGGCATGACAAGAAAAATGGGTTAGAAATGAGTAAAATTACGATTTTTAGGCCTATTTCAGTACTCTATTTAGAAAGGTAATTTCTTCAAAAATACTTAACCAATCCAAAAACTAACAACACCACTACTTAGCCATTAATCTTATGAAAATTTTAAGTCCAAGATGAGCCTTGGATGCCTAAATTTGGTGGAGATATAGATGGATACTAGAGAGCCAAAAAACACGTCCACACGCTGCAAGTCCTTTCGCAAAAAAAACATTTCTAAAAAGCATTGCAAGACGTCATGCATTTCAATTTTCAATTTTAATTTTTTACTCTGCAGTCAGACTGTACATAGTACCATGTGGCAGGGGGGGATCATTATACAATTTGCTTGACCCTAAATTCACAATTTAATTAAATTTTATTGTATTTGGAAGTTTAACAAGGAGGGTGGGGTGGGATAGGAAGACGGTCATGGCCGATTTGATATAGGAACCATCTTAGCATTTGCCTGGAGGAATTGTGGGAAACCTTGAAAAACCACAATCGAGGATAGACAACCCAGGAATCGAACCTGGGTCTACCGAATTCAAGACAAGGGTGCTAACATCTAAGCCACCTTGTTCTTTTGTAAATCACAATCAAACATGATTATAAACATCAATGTGTGTGCAGGTGTTGTTGGTGATTGTTTTATTGGACCATATCTAATGCCACGCAATTTGAATGGGCACATCTACCTTATATTTTTACAAGAAACACTCCCTGAACTTTCAGAGGACATTTCAATCGCTTTATGACTGCAAATGTGGTTTCACATACCTCAACACACAGCCGACTGCTGAACTACTCCATGACCCTCCAAAAAACCAACTACCTCACACACACAGCTCCAAACACCTTACTAATATGTTTCTGGAACATTTTTGGAATACATTTATTATTGCGGGACAATGCCACAGTCAACCAAATATGTAACCATGACATCATATGCCTTCAAGAAACCTGGTCGAACACCACCATATCCTTACCATCCGACAAATTCCAATACATTTATGCACCAGCTATCAAAACCAAAATCCGGGGTCAAGCATCAGGGGGAATTGTGGTGGCCTTAGACTCCAGCAAGCTTCTAATTACTGGCCCCGCCATTGCTGATGATCACTGGATACTCCTCAACTTTAAATTGATCTAGGGTGGTTTAAATTTTTCCCTATTGGTAGTATACTCCCCAAACGAAATATAGAATCACCTACAAATTACTTTAACGCTAATAAGCGCCTTGAAATCCCTGCTAATAGTAATGGTCTGTTCAACTTTAACGTCCGCACCGCAGAATTAAACCCAGCAATTACCATAAACATTACCGACCCCCTCATTAATAACTCGTGTATCATCGGATAAAAAACTGAACTCACAAGGTAAATGGCTACTTAGTTTTGGAAAAGGAACAACTTTTTATACTAAATGGTAGAACATATGGGGACTACCATGGGGCTCCAACCTTCCAAAATAAATTCACACATAGCATACTAGACTATTCCATAACAAATATATCCATGATAAAATATATTTCAGAGCTTAAGATACTCCCTCTTACAAATTCAGACAACTTCCCAGTAATCACATCCATCACCATTAACTTCCACACCTCATCTAGTTCCATACCCTCCTATAATCATCCAAGGTTCAGATGGAATACAAACTCTTGGAACAATTTACTGCAAGTCTATCAAAATATATCGAGGATCCCACGCTAGAAAATTTACCATTGGACCAGAAATACATGTACGCAATACTGCAAGGCAGTTTAATATCCATTAGCAAACAATTAAATTTAATAAATATGCCAAAATTAACCGTAAATAAAAACCACATGGCTCCATGGTTCAATGCAACCTGCCGTAAGCTCAAAATGGAAGTATCCACCGCAGCTCACATATTTCTTAGTAGTCCCAACCTTTCTACGTCAAAACCCCTTGTTGGAATATTACCAATCATTTCAAAGGTGATTTAACCCTGATGTTTTATCACAAGATCTTAATCATTTATTAATACATATTGAAAATCGCTTTATTATCGTTTCTACTCATATCTCGGAACAGGATGTTAACTCGTAATTAACGTTAAAATGCGTCTGCTAAAACCTTGCAGACGACTGGGTCAAAGTCCCAAAAGGTATGACGTCACAGACGTGCGTCATAACCGCGTCAGAGGCGTGGTAGCTAGCACGTTTTGGCCAGTTAGCCGCCATATTGTTCTTCTCACTCTGTACGCCACTTTTTCTTAAACTATGTGTGGGATTTAGGTTGAATTGAAGACTGAATTCTGATATGCTGAACTTAATTCAACTTTAATTTAAAGTTATTGCAAATTGGTACAGAAATGATACATTAAGTTAAAACAAGCAAAAACAATGCAACTTGGTCTATCTCTCTGTTTTTCATTCTAGTTTCTGTCTATCCCATAATACACTGGGAAGTTGGTCTTGTGGCGCCACTCTGGTGGCAAATCCATTGGAGGGAAAATTCAAATCCCTTTATTCTTCAGTTCCAACACCTTTAATCGGGGAATTCCCCCATTACTACGTCGCGTACCGTTTTTTCCTCGCGCGAATGCTCTAGGATCGACTCGAAAATGTATTCGTTTCAGCCGAAAATTCGTAATATCCGAATTGTGAATTAGAAATTGAACGGAGTTGATTTGAACGTCCGTACCCTAGGATGCGTGACCGGAAACGAGTTCGAATTAGCGGGAGTTCGTATAAAGCGTGTTTTCTTAACGAGGTTTTTAATATATTTTCTATAATACGTACCCCCTTTTTCTAAGACTAGATCAAACTGGAGGCGTAATTGAATTTCTTCGAAAACTGATCGATATGTGAATCGGAAAAGAAGATCCGCCAGAAGGCGCTACGGGCGTCACTTCCTTATTCCAATTGACCCCAGGGTCTCAGGGGGGCTAAAAGAAGCTAGGGCTTGGTCATCGAAAAGTCACCGCGGTTACAGGGTGATTAGGAACAACTCGCTTACGATCGAGGCAACTTACGACGAATTTCCCCCAGACCTGGAAAACCTGTAAAAGTCAGGGAACTTGAAAATGACCTAGTGGAACATCAGTCAGGCAAGAATCGTTTATTTTGAAAAAGTCAGGGAAATTCAACGCAGTCATGGCGATCCAAAATTAATACTTCTACGAGGTTAGCTCAGAACCCTTTTTCCGAGTAGAAATTTGTAAAAATAAATTCCATATTTTCGGATTACAGATTTGCAAAATTTTGCACGTTTTCCATGTACAAATTTTCAAAATTTTCTAGGTTTTCCA
Source organism: Megaphyllum sjaelandicum (assembly GCA_034698745.1). Taxonomy (NCBI): domain Eukaryota; kingdom Metazoa; phylum Arthropoda; class Diplopoda; order Julida; family Julidae; genus Megaphyllum; species Megaphyllum sjaelandicum. The sequence continues at coordinate 7,667 of JAQGBX010007490.1, read as the reverse complement.
TGTACAAATTTGCAAAATTTTCCAAGTTTTCTGAGTACAAATTTGCAAAATATTCCACGTTTTCTGACTATTGATTTGCAAAATTGTCCACGTTTAATTTCCGTGTACAAATTTTCAAAATTCTCTAGGTTTTCCAAGTACAAATTTTCTAAATTTTCCGAGGAGAAAATTGTCAAATTTCCCACTTTTTACGAGGACAAATTTTCATCATTTTTCAAATACAATTTTTTCCCATTTTAACAAATTTTCACGCAATTTTTTTTTTAAAAAATGTTATGTTAATTATCAAAATTGTCGTTAGTAAATTTTAAAAAGAAAAATTTACCAATGTTAAATTTTGGAAAATGTCAATTTTCACGTTGTCATATTGGTCAGGGAAATTGTTTTTAAATCTGGAAAAGTCAGGGAAGTTTAAAATGAAATTTCTGGGGGGAACCCTGGTTGCTTTCATTTGTTGCAAAACAGCGATGACCTCTGAGTGAATTTTTTAAATCGATTATCGCGTCGATTCTGCATTCGCGATTTTTTGACTATACCAAAAATGTTTGAGTACCCTATTCTAATGTTACCATGTCCGTACAATTCGTACTAGTAGCTCAAATATCAAGTTTTTAGAAATTGCGACAAAAACATGTACATTTTCTTACATTGTCAGTTAGTCACTCAGAAATGGTCAAATTTCATTCACATTGTCCACCACCAGCCTGATTGTGCACCCGGGGTCAAGGGTCGCATGCCGTTTTCCGATTGTTGCTACGGAAATGATTACCTCGGTGACTTTATTTGACGTCATTAAATATTGATCAAAGTGATCAATTCTAAATCGGCGAAATGATCGATTTATCTTTTGAAAAGTTTTCTTTGCACAGTTTTTAGTCATTTCATATTAACGTAATTGCATATTTTTTTTAAATTTCATAGCTGCTAATTTTGAGTGTACATGTACATGGGTGCAAAATGGTAATTTAGACAGTGGGGACAAATACATGTAGGTACCATGGGGCGCTGAATTTTACGGTGCCCAAAACATATGTCCCCGAGGTCCACTTAAGGGTCTTTAGGTTCTACCTCTTAAACGGTAATAGCTACGAAGAAAACGTTAATTAGAAAGTTGTAGGTAATGGCTCCATTTACAACATTTACAGGTAATTATCGATCGCCACGCAACGAATGTACGTTTGCACCCATGCATAAAACCTCGATCTACATTGCAGAAAAACTCGATTCTTGAAACAAACCAGGTCCCAGAGCTTTCCAGCAATGTAGCGGTGTTATGCATGGGTGCAAACGTACACGAAGCCCAGAAGACATTTGTTATTGTGTGGTGATCTATAAATAAATGTTGCGAATGGAACCACTAAACTAATTTTACGACGCCCTACAGCAGGACCTAAAGACCCTTGTAATGAGCATTGGGACCTTAGTTATGTTTTGGGCACCATATTGCACAGTTCTTCGAAGTTGTTTGCGGACGACTCCTCCATCTACGGGGAGGTTGATAAAACAAGAATACGAAATTAAGCACCCGGCGCTTATTTGCAAATTCCGGGAAACCTCGCGGCGATTATTAAAAGGCAGGCGGCTATTGCGGGTTCGGCACTTAATTCCGTATTTACGGTATACAGAGGGATTTTGGCATATTGGCTTCATGGTGCATACAGTGGCGGCTCAGTTTGAACAAGTGCAAATGTTATGTCATGAGATTCTCCCGGCGGAGAATAAAGCACCCTCCAATATATGTGTTGGATGGTTTCCAATTCACCTCTGTTGATACGGTCAAGTACCTTTGGGTAACTATTTCCAGCAATCTCTCCTGGAACTGCCATTTGACCAAAATAACTGATTCTGCTAACCAGCGCCTCCGTTTTGTGCAGCGCGTGTTTCGGAATTGTCCTTAGCACGTCAAGGAGGTCAGTTATACTACCCTGGTTTGCCCAATGCCCCTGTCTGGAACCCTTATAACATAGGCCAATCTCAGCAGTTGGAAATGGTCTAGCAAAAAGCAGCCAGATTTGTGAAGAACAGCTACCATCGCTCTGCAAGTGTGACAGCTATGCTTCAAGCCTTAAGCTGGGTCCCCCTTAGGGAGAGGCGGGATGACCTGGCTATGATCCTTTTCAAGCGTTTTGGTCTTCCGGACAATGCGCATCTCGCCTCTCACATCTGTGTGCCAAATCAACGCTGTCGGAGCCGACGGCCTCATCCAAATCCCTTGATCGAACTCCGAGCTGGGTCAGATTCCTACTATTGGTCCTTTTTCCTGTGGGCCATTCGATGATGGAGCTGCCTTCCTGCCAATTGTCCGCTACTGCGTGCGGTGCAGTTTCACAGGGACCAATAGGCTCCCGCCTATCTCGTTCCCCCTACCACATGGCATTCACTTGCTGATTGTAGGGTAAAACATTGAATTGAATTGAATTGAACCATAAATGGTTATTTCAAAGTGGGAGCAAGCAGTAAATTTAACTCTTAGTACTTTTCCTCTAAAGGAATCTCTAACCTTACTGAATGAAAATGGCTTGATCACTTCAGTGGACATTTTCAAAATGATGTGCTTTCTGGCAACTAAAATATGATACTTTCAATCTTTCAAGCGTTAACAATTCGAGCTTTATTCACGTCAATGTTGCGTTTTTTTATCTCCAGCAAGCGAGGAAATTTAATAAGTGTTACAATAAAATGACACGAAAAACTCTACCCTTCATTTATTATTAATTATTTTTACGCGGTCTGTAACGCTTTTGAAAATGTCAGTGTATTTTTTAGAAGAGTCAATTCGAGTTTCACATCGAAGTGTAAACTCAAGATGGTGTCACTTTTAACATAGCAGAGTTAACAATAAATAATGTTTGCTTTCAATCACATTTTCGGTAGAGTGCGTACGTACGTTGCATATTTTATATTTTATGGGAGAGCATTGTAACCAAGGTCGTATTTCTTAGCAAAAAACTATCGCAATATGACTCCTGCCGTTTGGCATATAAAAAGAATGATGTTTGCCAGTAACGCGAAGCATCGTTTATTTTTAATTTTAAAAAAGGTGCCATGCTTTACAAAGTGAGCCAGTAGTGCAGGTGAGCCAGAAGAGGCTTTACCTATACTACAACTATGGCGATGCTAAAAAGTGGTCAGGCCGCTAGGCCTACTGGACAGGGGCCGCCATTGCGACATGTAGGCTCGTTGCCGTCAAGTTTAAACAAACACTTGAACTTATTAAAAAAGGATTGGTGGTCCCAAGAAATGTGTGGTCATTGAAGATACAGGCCTCAGCAAAGGTGCTTCAGGTCATGATCCGGGGCTTTGAATGCGGCAGGCTGTGTGCAAACCAGGCCATGCACATGCCTAAAGAGATAATGGGGGTGGCAGTGCAGACGGAAGATGAAAAAGAGGGTGTAGGAGAAGAGATTGTGTATAAGGAAGAAGGTGCAGTGGGAGGAATTATGGTCTGCATGCCACAACAATCACCTAAGCCTGCACAAGAAATCTTGGACTCGGATGGTTATGCCCCTTGCCGGATGATTCACCAGTTCGTAATCAGGCGTGCGGCCCCCCTGTACAGATGATACTGCCATAAAAGTTCCGTTGCGAGGCCGAACCTCCAGTGGTGTTTAACCAAACTGGATCGTTCGATGTTGACAACGGAAGAGCAGTCCAGCCTCCACTACTACAGTTTAAATGGGGAATTGATGGACCCGAAGGACATCCTATCTAAAGAATTGCAGTTTCGGGCGTTCAGAGCAGGGATTTGGTCACCGGATCCTCTTTGGCTGGCCCGCTTGCAGCTGGTGCACACCGAAACCCAGGCACGCCGGGGAAAGAGTCGAGTAAAGAAAGAGAACATGGAGAAGAGGCTGGCCGAACTGGATCCAGATTTCTTCTACAGGAATGACGAGAATTAGGTGGGAGCGATGAATGGAAGGTAAAAGAAAAACGGATGGGTGAAATAAAAGATGTTAAAAATGCGCAATGTTTTATGGAAAATTTTAAGAATTTTAGGTTGATTTATGTATGGTCTTAATGGGGATGTTTTGTTTTTTATCCTTTTATGTATTAGGTTCGAGCACGTGATCCCTTTTTGGTTTGATGCCTTGCTCCGGAGGAGTTTCTGCCTGGAGGAGGGTGTGAGAGCAGCCAGGGTCAGGGGTGAGGATTGCATCATTATGCTATAATCACGTTAGAAAGAATGCACAACATTCCAAAAAGGAATGTATAACATTTCGAAAAGGAATGTTGGGTTCTTTCCAAGTTTGGTAAGAACCCTATTCAAGAAGAGGAGACAAGAGCAAAGATGCTCTCTCTCCTATACGTTGAAGTACGCGGTTGTAAAGGACCTAAGTCGTGTTAAAAGGATGCTCTCTCGTCCTGGTTGCTGATCGGGCTCCTACCTCGAAGCCTTGTGATACCCCTTGTGCCTTACCTGTTCGTAAGTCATCTTGCACCTGTTGCACCTTGCATTATTTACATGTATAGATTATGCTCCCACTCAGTCATGTTAAACAAACACAAAAACACAAAAAGGATCCTCTGACAGCTATAGTGCGCAGCAACACGACAAAATGTATTTCTGGGTAATGAAGTTGATTAACATTGCAATCAACTAATTTACAGACTTCTGAAAATACGTTAAACATCTAAGTCTGTTATAAATATAAAATAAACTTTAAATACATTAATGTCGCTTTAAGCATGTTAGTTAAGCAGCTAGACGATTTATTTGCAGTTTTTTGGAGACATTCAAAAAATAATTGCACGGTATTGTAGCCTGGCTTCTCATTAACAAAATGATACCAGTTATGGCCATGGATGGCCGAAATTCATAGAACTATCAATGGATTGTAAGGAGCTTAAAAACAGTGAATACGATGTTGCATTTTGGGCTATTTACAATCCGTTCCTAGTTCTTTGAATTTCGGCCATCCATGGTCATAACTGATATCATTTTATTAAAAGAAGCAAGGCTAGAATACCGTGCAATTATTTTTTGATTGGAATTGTATTGGAACAAAACTATAGGATGCATTCAAAAAATAACTATACAGTAATGTAACCCAAGTTCTTCTTAACGAAATGATACCAGTTATGACTATGGATGGCCAAAACTCAAAAAAACTGAACGGATTGTGAGGAGCCCAAAACGCAACATCGTATTTGCTGTATTTTAGGTTCCTTACAATCCATTCATAGTTCTATAAATTTAGGCCATCCATGGCCATAACTGGTATCATTTTATTAATAAGAAGTAAGGCTACAATACCGTGCAATTAAGTTTTTAAATGTCTTCAGACTATAAAACTATTGGAACAGAACTATTAGATGCATTCAAAAAATAATTTCAGTTAAACTTGTTAAATTGACCACCAAAAATGCTATGTTGGTCACTGTACAAAGGTGCTCAATATACAAAGAATGACTGAATTAAATTATAATAATGAACATGTACACTGCACTTATACATGTAGACTGTAATACACGTAGTAAAAAACCGCAAAACCAAAACCGGTACAGAATCATCATATCCAAGGGCTACAGCAATATGTACCGTGACTTATCCGTTAACTGGTCAATTTTTAAGGTATATTGGCAATGTAAAAATTGCGAAAACGACAACACTGTACACAATAAACAGGTGGTCACTGGTCACTTTATAGAGAATGTTTTTGAAGGAAATATACAATAGAAAAAAACTATACACTAAAAAGTGGTATATGGTAATGTTGCCCAAGTTCTTAATAAAATGATACTAGTTATGACCATGTAAGGCTAAAATTCAAAGAACTATGAACGGATTGTAAGGAATTTAAAATGCAACATCGGATTTGCTGTTTTTTAGGTTTCTTGCAATCCATTCATAGTTCTATGAATTTAGGCCATCCATGGTCATAACTGGTATCATTGGCTTGTATCAAATTGGCTTCACTTCTACTCCCTGTTTGCATTGTGTCCGTTAACAAATATGTACAGCCCAATCCAATGAATTATGCACTCATCCTTTTTATTCATCCCAGGTAACACTACAACATTGGCCCAACGTTGGTTTTCAATAGGCATGGTTTGTAAAGCGTTGACAGTTGGCCATTGTAGTTGGGCCAATGTTGGACCAGTGTTGGCATGCCAACCATTAAGCTAAAGTTGGCATGTAAGGGTTGGGCTGACGTTGGGCAATATTCGGCAGATGACCATTGAAGTGTTGTTGGCATTTAATGATTGGGCCGACCTCTGGAATGACGTTCACATGTAACGGTTGGGCCGACATTGGGCAATGGTTGGTAGCTGGCCATTGGGGTGTTAGTGGCATTTAATATTTGGGCCGACATTAAGCAATGGTCGGCAGCCGACCATTGGGGTGTTGTTGGTATTTAATGATTGGGCCGATATTGGGCAATGGTCGGCAGCCGACCGTTAGGGTGACGTTGGCATGTAACAGTTGGGCCGACATTGGGCAATAATTGGTAGCTGACCATTAGGGTGTTGCTGGCATTTAATAGTTGGGCCAACATTGGGCAATGGCCGGCAGTCGACCATTGGGGTGATGTTGGCATGTAATGGTTGGGCCAATGTTGGGCAATGGTCAGCTGCAAATATCCATATTTAAATGCTGAAATGTTGATAATTATTTGCTGTTTTATGGATTGTTTGCATCTTTCCATTTTATGCATCTCTACTGGCAATTGCGCTTTAGTTTATCGGACTTTTATTCCTCTTCTTTACCATCTTAAGACCCTTTCAAAATGTAAGTCTGGATAGCTCAGAGGATAGCATGATGTCTCCACAGATAGTAGGTTGCAGGATCAAAACCGGGTAAGTTCTAACAATTTATTTCCAAATTAATTCTGTCTATGTATGTCAATTACAAGTATGGTTGGAGCATTAGAAGTCTCTCAGGCTGATAAAAAACGAGATTTTTTTATTTGATCTTACATTAAAACACTTCTGATACAACATTAGCCCAACCGGTTGGGCCAATGTTGGTAAAATGTTGGCTTGCCAACCATTGGCTGGTTCTAACCATTGGCTTGGAAATGTTGGTCCAACATTAGCTCAATGGGCCGGAAGACCTTTATTACGTTGAGCCAATGTTGGCTTGCCAACCATTGGCTTGGAAATGTTGGTCCAACATTGGCCCTACTGGTTGGGCCAACATTAGCTCACGTAGTTGGGCCAACAAAGGGCCGGAAGACATTTATTACGTTGAACCAATGATTGCAGGGTTTGCATGCCAACCCTGGCCCAACATCGGATCAACATTGCAGTGTTACCTGGGATAACACCAATTTCAAATCTATATAAAACTAAAACGACTGATCAAAGCGTAATCAACAAATTATGAAAACATGGCTTGGTTATCTCTCTCTTCTGTCCTTCAAGTTTGTTCAAGATATTTTAAACAGTGTCGGAATGATAGCCATTAACGCAAACCCCTTTAACCGAAAAATGTGAATTTTTGCCTCAATGAATCATGCACTGTGTGCTAAATTTTTAAAAACGTCCAGTTATTAGATCGACGTGAATTTGTTCAACTTGTTTAGCATGTGGTAAAGTCTATTTGAGCAAAATTTCATCAATACCTATTGTGCAGTTAAAGCTATGCGTAAGAAACCAGACATGCCATTGGAGATGATGTAAACGGTTGTCAAATTGCATTGAAATGGGTGCCCTGTGGCAGATCT
>JAQGBX010007489.1:0-11381 GCA_034698745.1 Megaphyllum sjaelandicum | reverse complement strand
TTTCAATACAAGCTTTCTGAAAAAAAAATCAATCTCACCTATCGTTAAACCATTTGGCCATTTTATATCATGTTCAATGATAACTTTCCTGTGCGTCCCATCCATACCACAACGTTCAATTTTTGGCACCTGTCCCCAATCGCTCCAATACATCCACCCATCAAGAGGATTAACAGCAATAGCTCGCGGTTCCTCCAGATTGTCTTTGACTAGCGTGCGCCTCATTTTGCTTTGGATATCAGCCATTTCGATGGTGTCCTTGCCAGTATCTGTCCAATAAACGTGCATGTAAATCCAGTCTACGGCCAAACCGTCAGGGCTACTAATGTCTTCGGATATTAGAGTGGTAACTGGTGAACCACTATCGATCGGGGCACTATGTGAATAACAAAAATTAAATCGAAATAAAACAATGTTTAACCTTTCGTCATTGATTTATATTAGTCAGAAAGCAATCGCATTATTCCTTTTATAATTGCAATTCATTACCTTTTGATAACTTCTTCGGCAACGTCAGACCAAAAAATCATCCCCGTCCTGAAAATGTAATCCAAGGCAATGGCGCTGCGCAAGTTATCAACGATGGCTTTGTATTCGTTGGTTTCCAAGTCGATCTTACGGATATCATGACGATTGGCAAAAAGTAAGGCGGGATGACCTTCTACGAACAGATATTCCATACGTTAATTAAGCCAATGGCTGATCTCAAATCCATAGTCATCGTCGGTTAAACCTTTACCTTGAGCTTTGCATTTGTGGTGATTATTTGGTTCTTGGTTGTAGCCTTCAATACAATGGCATTTATAACTACCTTTTGTATTAGTACAGAGCTGCGAACATGAGCCTGGCTGTTCACACTCATCAATGTCTGAAAAGATTTTAAGTTAGGATGGATTGGAGACTGTTTAAAGATTTTATGGGTCTAAATAATGAATACACCACCAACAAAAAGTAGTGAAAGATTTCGATGTGATCAGATGTTATACACTACTGCATAGCATTATAGTTACCTTCACATGTGTAGTTGTCCATAAGTTTATAACCTGGATTGCAAGCACAATGATAGCCACTGACAGTATCAACACAGAGTTGAGAACACCCACCATTTTTCTCCAAGCATTCGTTCTTTCCTAAATTTAGAATATCAAGCATATATTACTACGCATGCGCATACAAGAACAATTTGTCTATTTTTCACAGACAATTTAACAAACAAATAATGAGAAGAAATTGATAACCAATCTTTTAAAAAGAAATCTTATTTTAAAAGTTTTCTTAATTTCTTCCCAAAACTGCAAGTTCTGTTGCTTTTCCAGGTCACCGATTACCCAAAGAAGCACTTGGCATCAATTAAAGAATGTATATATATATATATAAAATTCCAGGCCACATACCAGGGATGCGCAGAAAAAAAAGAAAAATCGATAAACATTTTATCTTTGTTAAATATTCAGCGTCCAACCCATCGCGCAGAAATTTCAATGCTTCACAGTGATGTCTTTGTTGCAACAGCAACCAGTCAAACAGAAGAGGACACCTGAGACGTAATAAAACTCACCACACTTGTCCTTCGGTTCATCTTCCCAATTTCCGCAATCGTTGGCTTTGTTACACACCAGCTCGATGGGAATGCAATTTTTGTCGCCACAGTCGAAATGCGTTTGCGGGTCACATGGCAACCTGGGAATGTCTGGAAACAGATTAAACCAATGATTGAAAATGTACCCAAACACTAATCACCAATTTGAAGCAAGTTTTGGGCTAAAGGCGATTCATGGAAAAGGCCGTGTATTCGAATGATGCAATTTGCATAATGCTTCAGCAACATACCACATTTCATTTCATCGGAGTTGTCCCCGCATTCGTCCTTCCCATTGCACTGCAATTGGCCAGGAATACACAAAAGATTTTTGCATTGGAACTGGTCGGGCCGGCAGGTAATATTACCTGAAAAAGCACAAATATGCATATAAACGAGGAGAACAATCTACCCGCAAATGTTCTAATTTTTATCTAGCCAAATGTACTCACAGCCCTTTTCATCAGAGCCATCCGGACAATCTGTGTCACCATCGCAGCGCCAAGAGATGTGGATGCACTCCATCTTGTTGGCGCAGAGGAACTCCCTGGGATTGCACCTGGATGGAATTGGGCTGCTCGTACAATTTGTCTCGTCGGATCCATCGCTGGTGCAATCCACATCGCCGTCGCAGTGCCATCTGTTGGGAATGCACACGCCAGTCTTGCAAGTAAATTCGGACGTCGAACACGTGTGGGGTGCTGCCAGAAAAAAAAGAAAAGAAAACGTTATCTTCTAGGAAAAGATCATGGTGGCCTTCTTTAAGCCATTATGAGAACCATACAAAAAATACCTGCAATGGCATAAATTCAAAAACAAATTTTATTTTGCTACGAGTTCGTTTTTTTATATACAAAAAATGAGCTCAGTTTATTTATAATTTTAATTTAATATAGAATTAATTTCACACGAAGCTAAAATGATTTATGAATTATACGAGGTATACCTATGACTCCTACTAGGATATTTCAACTTCCTTCGAAAAGTTTTACTTTAAAAGGAGCTAGTTGTTTTTCCTGGAAAATTTTTATTAGCAAATAAACTCATCACTTATGGTGGTCTTAAAGTAATCATCCTGAATTGTCAAATTTTGAGACGCGAGCGAAATAAAGATATGCATGAATATTTGAAAAATAATGCAGGATTGCACAGATTACCATTAATTTCCAGCAACGAAAACAACGAAAATAACAATCTATGTTTAATATAAAGTTATTTCTAGGAACAGAGCAGTGATTTTCTTCCTTATCACCAAGAATTTATTTAAAAGTAACTACATTATGCGATAATTTTCTCAAACATACAGCGTACATTCAAAAATATGCAATTCTACCTTGAGATCCCTTCAACGGGAATACATTTTCAATTTTTTACTAGTACAGGTATATGGCCATCTTGGGTCACGAGTTATCGACTGAAAGAACTACTGGAGCAACATGCAGTATAATTACAATTAACAACGTCATCGCGAAACCTACAACATTGACTTAACTGTACAAGAATAACGCAACGCTGCCGGAAGTTCCCAAACACAGCGAGGTAGCGATGGTAATCCAAATACAATTCTTGGTCGGCGTCATTTCGTTCGCTTTCAATTATTTGCCAGTAATTTTCTACGAGGCAATGTCACTACTTTTAGTTTAACCCTTAAAAGAACCTCTGCCGAGAAAGGTGACCTCAGGGTTGCCACGTCACCTCATTTTGGTTGGAAGATTTCGTTACAACCAATGGTTTAACACTGGTTACTATTTTTTTCCGCATCAATATTCTGGCGATGTGTTCAGCATTTTTAAACAACTTATTGCACTGGCCTTGGATAAAGTGGTCAATTATATAAAAAAGTCATTATAACAACCAGATTTGTTTTCAAAACAACTCGTCGAGACACTCGCATATCATAGTTCACTAACAACATTTTTCACCCGAGTTCAGTACAAAAGTAAATATCGATGGAACCTTGCCCTGGTTGCCCGATTACTAGTGCGTTCAGTAAATTTTCATAAATGATAACTTCGTATAATGATTTTTCGAATTTCATGTTATTGATATTTTTGTCATTATTGCAATGCTGCGCACTCACGCACTTCCTTTTTATACAGTACTAGTGGTAATACCCGGCTTTGCTCGAGTAAAAATTGTTTTATGATGTTCTAACCCCTTAAATGCAATCAAGAGTTAGATTTAGCTGTCCTTTGGCTCCAAAAGATGGCGCTATATTACCTGGACGCATCCCGGATGGGGGACGGGAAACCTGTTTGACAGGTTTATTGTCCGCAGAGAAAATTAGAAAAGATTTAAGGCCTTGTTTCTCCCCACGGAGTTCGCGCTCCTGGGGGGGGTGTCACGAACGGCCAATCGCAAGAAGTTCAAGCAAGCGAGCAATCAAGAACGACGACACCCGCCAACAGGATTGGCTAGCCACAAAAACAAAATGGCGTAGTTTTCTATTTTATTATAGACTAGCTGGTTTGCCCAGCTATGGGTGAAGCTATAGTGAGCGCTTAGCGCCTGTTGTACGCTCGGCCTGACTGATAAGCACGGAAGTCTAGAGGGGCCACGAAAGAAGAAAAAAAATCTTAATCATGATGGCTGCGAGTCGTCAAACGCGTCATGTTTTTCTTTCGTGGTCCCTCTAGACTTCCGTACTTATCAGTCGGGCCGAGCGTACAACAAGCGCTAAGCGCTCACTATGGCTTCACCCTATGCCCGGGCTGTACTTACCTTTTTTTTCGTTTTGTACGCGTTTTGCGTCATCACGTATAAAACAAAAAAAAGTAATGTTCCGCTACGGGGCTCCGTATAACCGCGGCCCCGGAACCAGGCAAGCATCCATCCAGCCATCCACAACGCCCAAAACATACAGCTCTTTTTTATGTATAAAAGGTATAAATTTATTTTTTATATGTCTGCATGTTACAATATCAGAAATAATCTTAAGTTGTTTTGTCAACAGACACGTACGTGTATTTTCAAGCACGCAGAAATGGGAGCCCTTAATTTCCGCGCGATTCTGGTATGGCAAAACCGCCAGAAGCCACGGTGCTCCGCGTTTAACCCTTTTAAAAGCTTTCTTTTTAATTCCCAACATTTTCAATTACTAAAACGAGGCCCTAGCCATTTTTTGTTGAATTAATGCTCTCAACATCTATCAAGTTTCAACTTAATTACAAGATGGAATGTAAACAGAGCCCTTGAAAGGGACAATTAACATATCAGAAAAAGTAGTAGGAAAAAAGTCGATATGCCAGCTATGTGTATTAGAAATTCTTTTATGTAAATGAGAAGCTCGCTGTTAATTCCTAAGGTGGCAATTAAGTAGAAGCTCAGCGGCGTATTTTAATGCGTAATGCAACGAAGAAAAAAAGGGCATGGGGAGGGAGGTACTAAAAACCGATGACAAAAGCGAAGGGGGGAGGGTGAAATGAAGATGAAAATTATGGTAATCAGAGTCATCAAAATGTCAGGGAAAACATAAGAAATGACAAAGACTGATTATAAAACTCGGGGACAAAAAGCAGAGGAAAAAAAAACGTGCGAAGAAAATGGTTTTTCATCTTCTCGAATTTTTCCTTCGGCAGTTTCTTCATCCGTGAGAATCATCGATGTTACCAAAACTACAGTATACTTGATTCTTGGCAGAGAAACCTCAAGGAGATGCGAGGAATTTTAAGTATACCTGGTAGCTGATTTGCCCGACTTTGCACGGGCTGTATTTACTTACCGAAGTTTCGGCGCGAATAAAAACCAAAAACATACGGAGCTCCGTAGCGGAAGATTATTTTTTTCTCGTTTTGTACGCGTTTTGCGTCATCTCGTACAAAACAAACAAAAAATCTTCCGCTACGGTGCTCCGTATGCAAACATATAAACATATGCATATCTTCTTTATATCTATATATATAAAAGACAAAACGCCTCCATCTTGGTTTTCCGTGGCTGGCTAACTGGCTGGCCTGCACGTCATATCATTGGCCACTCATGGCACACACCCCAAGAGCGTTAACTCCGTGGGGAATAACAAGGCTATAGATCTTTAAATTTGCCCCGCGCCATAAAACTGACAAACAAGTTTCCCGTCTTTGCGCCATCTTTTAGAGACAAAGAACAGCTAAATCTAACTCCTGATCGCATAAAAGGGGTTACCTCTAGTACATATATATATATAAATAATGAAGACAAATAATCTACAGCACTTAAACAATGCTGGCTCGGCACTGTTGCGCATCATAAAGTTGCATCATTAATGAAACCAGATCATGATGTTTCAAACGGAATTTTGAAAGTACAGTAAAACTATACCAAAAATTACTGCTATACGCTTTTTATTATACAGTATTTTACTAAGTATAGTTTTAAATTTCAAACGCGAGACTTCGCTATCTGGTAACCCATTTGCGCGCTTGAATTATTCTTTGAGAAAATTTTAAAAATTATTTGACTTAACTCGTCGATCGTCTAAAAACCGACTTCAGTTCACGATATAAACTATCCTCGCAATTCGCGAAATAAACCTCGATGCGTTTACGTTTCCAGAAACAAGTGTCAGCTATTAGCGAAAAGAAGTTCTTCTATATTTCCTCCAGTTTGGACGTAACTTAAAACAAGTAAAGCATAGGCGTGTAAGTCATCACATTATTTCGTAGTATACTTCGTAAGGCCAATTTCGCGGTGTCATTACTAAATCGAGGTAATTCTTGGAACGACACCGTGCATCTACCGCATAATGTCATTCGAGAACTCCCTCAATTTAGTAATGGCACCAAATGGCCTCACAGAAAAAATCAGTTGAAAAATAAGTGATCGGTTCAAATGTGGCGCGGGAAGAGCGTATAGGTTTGCTCTTGGAGGTACACAGTGCGGTCAAGCCGATGAAAACGTATCGTTTCCTCGATCAAGAATCACCTTTAGTCGTAGAGAGCCAAGCGCTTAAGCCGCCATCACCGAAGATCCTCTTACGGAGTTGGTCGTTAGGCCAAAGATGCCGTTCATTAAACGACGAGGGAAATTGAATCGAACTTTTTAAAGCTCGCGAGCAGCATCGCGCTCCAGTAGCAAATTCAAAGAAAAGCTTTTAAAGGAAAAGTGGGAGAGAGACTTACGACATCCGGTTTCATCGGTTCCATCGCCGCAGTCATCGTCACCGTCGCACATCCATCGTTGCGTGATGCACTTGTTGTTGTTGCAGGTCAACTCTTCGGCCGTGCAAGTGATGTGTTCTGCGAGCAGAAAATTGGAGAGAAAACGAGTGAAAATCGTGCAAAATGGAAACAATTACGGGGCTTTAGGAAATAAGGGCGAAATAACGATGGCCGAAATTCTCATTTCCGTTCCGAGAAATGCTCGCGACTTTCGGATGAGCGCGCGGAAAACACCGAAGAAGAACATGAACAAAGATGCTAGTTTGTAGTACAATTCGCGGTGCAAACTCTAAATCTGGGAGATGAAGTCGTCGATTGAAAACGCCATTACGCACGCTACATGTGATGGTACACGTTTTACAAATACAACGTATAACGCGAGTTATGATTATAGTATCACGAGGATGAAAATATAAACACGCAATGAGTTGCGTGCGGAAGAAAGTGTTTTATATACCGGTATATAAAACACTTTCAAAACATATGAAGAATTACCGTTAAGACGGGTACGCAGTATCACCAAAACGAAAACTAAAAACTCCAAACTTGGCCCTTTTTTGGTTTGTGGCAACAAAAAAAATAAATAAAAATGGCGTAGCAAAGTGTTTTTTTTTTCAAACTAAAAGCCAGAAAATCAAGTTTGCGAACTAAGTTATATATGGCGTTCGATCCCGTCGAGTGTCGGCACAGTATACGGAACTACAAGTATGGACACTCAATGTTAATTTTTTTCCGCAAAAACAGCATAGCGCCGCCATGTGAGAGAGGTGACTACTAAGATGAAGCCACGCCCTGCAAACGAATGGTAGGCAACGTGCCACTCGCCTGTGTTCTAAAGCACGAGACCTTTGCACGCGCTCATTAATTACCATAAACATGGAAGCCAATAGCATACAGGTGTTACCCTGTTCAGCTTTGACGGGTTAATATGGGCGTGGCTTCCTCTTAGTATGATCACCTCTCTCCCATGACGGCGCTGCGGTCTTTTTGTGGAAAGTAACGCCATTGGAGTGGCCATACTTGGAGTTCGTATACTGTGGTTTTGACAAGGTTTTTTGAATCCTCGCATCACGTTCTATTTATTTATTCTCGCCACATTTTACCTAACACCAGTGGTTTTACCCAACGAACTGGAACGCTAAAAAACTTTGTTATATAGGTTTAGTTCATTTTTCCAATTTGTTTAAGTATGTGCTCATCACCCAGTGCAATAAATGATGATACAGAGCTCTTAAAAATGTTAACATTTCTTGAATTTCCCTGGCTTTTAATGAAGATGTCTTGCTGCTGTCACAACCAGTTCTGGCTAGGTAGGACCAAGGAAGAGCGAAACCGGAAACGCGACTTGGCTCCGAAAGAGGTCGAATGGCCAGTCAGCAGGCCACCCAAAGCCATTACATGTACAAAGCAAAGGGATAAAAAGATTACCACCAAGGGTAAGTCACATTCAACGTCATGAGGTCGCTCATTGGCTAGAAAATCTGACGTGCTTTTGAATGGTGGCCACGACGTTAACTAAATCGTCTCCACGTGACGTCATGCTTTGCTTTTGCATTGATCGAGACGAGTGTAGTGTTTATTTCATTGGAGTAAATATTGCAATTTGATGATGACTATATTCAAATGTCAACTCTACCGGTATTTGAAATAAAAACCGATGAAGTCTTATCATATTTTTCAACTTGGAGGCCTAAATTAACAAAATGATAAAATCATCCAATCCCATGGAAGGAAGGGGTGTTCGAAGCGAGATAAGCTTCCTAAAGTGAAACTTAGCAACTCTTATCTTAGTTTACTAGCAAATGGTATACGTGTGGAACGTTTTTCCCCATATTGGAAAATCTAAATAATTAGCCGAAATTTGGACTAAAACATATGGAATTAGGTAGCTGAGAAACTGCCCGAGTGCTGTGCGATCATCTACTCAATCATGTGGCCTTTCAAGCAACGCTCGGAAAGTCTGAAATGTGTTTTCAGGACAGAATCTCCAAAATCTTGCTCGGAGGAAAATAGAGGTACGAACATAACATTTTAAGTTGCTGCTCGATATCCCCTTGCGAGAAGCATGTACAGTTCCAAAGTGTAGAAGCGGACTTGGCGTAACTGATATGTAATCCTTATCAGAAAGTACATGCATCTTTCATAACCAAATTTAGCCATATTTACCAAATTTTGATTTTCAATAACCATAAACTGAGTCGAAGCGTTAACGTTGAAACCCAGAAACCACACAGAAAGTTCCTCCGCTCAATCTTTCGATCAAGTTACTTCTGAAAGCAAACAAAAAAATGCTAGTTTGGATTCATCATCCGAATTGCATGTGTTCATTTGAATTCAAATTAAATGTCCAGTTCAATTTTTGATCATCGATAGATAAATTTCCAAGTGTCCAATAAGTTTCTAATTCCAATTTTAATACAATATTTTATTTTATTTTAATAGCTTTATGAGGAACTAATCATTTTTATCTTATTGTAGAAAGAAATTAGTTCTACAAACACGTATCCAATTACTAAAACTAGTACCTTTTGAATAATTTACATATGCAGGTATTTGTGTCAATTCTAGACAAAGACCAGTCAATATCACGCAATGGCTGACATTTGTATAACTTACGAGTTTACTTTGATGGTATGGAGGAAAATCCCAAATTTCAGAAAACAGAAAAGATAGCAACACTAAGCAACTATTGTTTGAAAGTTTTCCGCAAATGTTTGGTAAATGTTCCACTCCTAAACCCATTGACCCTTGTGCAAATAGCGCTTCAGAAACGTGTAAAAAAACTTCGGAGACTGGCCGTGCTTTTATTACCCAAAAAGAGCACTGCTTGTCAAAACATTAATTCTAACTAAGTTTCATCTGTTTGCTACAGTTGTTTAGAATATTTTTCGTGAATGCATTTTTATAACACAAAATGTATTTTAAAATGAATTAAAATGCCCCAAGCTATGCATATTTTAAAATGCATTTCTTTTCGATGGGGGTTTTGGGATGTCATGAATGTTTGGAATTGATATGCGACAGACGACCATCCTCTATTCCAATCACAGCAAGATTAAGGCAACCAACATAATATTTTTAAAAACGGAAACAAACTATTTTATTCTCATTCCAGAAATGGTGGTGAGTCTTCTCCCTACTGACCAACCACCGCCGCCTTACAGTGTGCAGGATCGACTCGCCAGAACGCATTGCCGATCCAATCAGAACCCTCAGGATAACGAAATCGAAAATATTCTCTCCACTTTCAAAGAGGAAGGCCTTTTAGTTTTCGTGGATTTTTTGCAAATGGGAGAGGTCATCGGCAGGGGTCATTTCGGGCGTGTCTTCAAGGCAAATCTCAATCTTCCACTGCCTACTGAAGTGGCTGTGAAGACCATAGGCAAAGGTAATAAACGTGCAACCCTAACTATCGTGCTATCTGTGGGCCATCCTTCTGAACAATGCTTGCTCAATCGATGGCATTCTGGAATATCTTGACCACAGATTTCAGGACTGTGAAGAATTCAACGAGGTTGTTTTTGGAGGAGGCCATCACCATGAAGGAATTCCACCACGAAAACGTGTTAGGACTCATCGGTGTGTCTCGGAAGCGCAATGGAATGCCCATGATCATCACCATGTATATGAAACACGGCGATCTGCTATCGTACATCAGGAATGAGCAAAACGTAAGTTAAACCTAGCATGTAATTCACTTCAGGTGATTCCAAAAGAAAGTGCTGTACTAAAATAAAATGATAGGGTGCATTTCTTCATCATAAATCCTAATTTGGCGGCCTCTTGATTACGGCACCCGGGGCCGATGATGAACAAATATAAAATTAGCCAATTCCATTCCATACGTTCTATCTTGTTTCAGTCGCCGACGGTCAAGGATCTCATCACATTCGGGATGCAAATCGCAGAAGGAATGTGCTACTTGGCGTCCATCCGCTTCGTTCACAGAGATCTGGCAGCAAGGAACTGCTTGTAAGTGGAAGTCTCATGGACACCTCACCTCAAGAGTTAATAATAAATGGGATGAATGGTCAGCAATGGGATGTGGGCAATACATTAGTTAAAACTTTTTAAGAAGACTTTGTTTTTGGATTTAGGTTGGACGAAGGAATGACTGTGAAAATAGCAGATTTTGGGCTGACCAGAGGTATGTTCGAGAAAGCGTACTATAGGGGGAACAACAGAACGGCATTGCCTATTCGGTGGATGGCTTTGGAGAGCATCGAACACTACACATTCACGTTAAAGTCAGATGTGGTGAGTAAAAAACCTTGCACTAAGAAACAAGTATAGGTACCATTGGACAAAAGTAAACATTCAGTGAATTCGATTTACTTGTTAGAATAAATTGAAACTATAGCGTTTCGTTTGCTCAATAACGTTCCATTAATGAGTAAATGAAAAAATAAATGCTGTAAAAACAGTTCAACTTTTCAAACAAGCTTCCGATGTTGCCAAAATTCTGGGAAATGAGGTGCCAAAATCAAGTAAAGTCTTACACAAAATGTTCGGATTTTGGTCAAAGATTCACTTGAAAAAAAGGATTTTATATGAAATACATGCATACCGTAAATACGGTATTTAGCACCGGACCCGCAATAGCCGCCTGCCTTTAATAATCGCCAGGGGGGTTCCCCGGAATTTGCAAATAAGCGCCGGGGCTT
>JAQGBX010007488.1:0-11382 GCA_034698745.1 Megaphyllum sjaelandicum | reverse complement strand
TTGGAGCCAAAGGACAGCTAAATCTAACTCTTGATCGCATTTAAGGGGTTAGAAAATCATAAAACAATTTTTACCCGGGAAAGGCCGGGTATTACCGCTAGTATAATCTAATCTAAACGAATTATTGTTATTGCGGTAATTAATTTTTATTTATATAATCATGTATTAAAATGTGATTATAAGTCCAAGATTTGATCAGTGCAGTTATTTGCCCATGGATTTGTTATTCAAAGAAATTAAGAAAAAAAACCAAAAACGAATATTAGGAATGTAGCACACGTGTGGTTCAACTTATGGCGAGTTTGAGCTCGTTCCAAATTATCTTAAGTTAGCTGTGTAATCCAATGTTTCTAAAATTGAGTGGCATCATTTATGGAGGAGCCCGTTGTACTCGGCGTGCTATTTATTTTCGTGGGTCCGAGCACTGTGGTCCGAGTTGCTTGGTTATTTTTTTTAGGTTCACATGCACAGTATACGAAAGACCAGTATGGTGACTCTGCCCACTTTTACCTAGCCATGAGCTCGCAGCGCCACACTGAGACAGTGATTGAGACACATCGTATACACGTGCATGGTGAGACACCTTTGCCAATAACATAAAAACAAAGCCTTTGATCAAAATGTGTTTGGAATGACGGGGAATGAAAACGCCAGTTTTTAATTTAACTTAAATTGATGCCGTCCAGGTCAAACAAAGCTTGACCATGCTTGACTATGCAAAATGCATTATGATTCACTTGCAATTGTTTTTCCACTATCCTGGGAAAACGTTATGGTCATATCAGAAAAACGTCTTCAACCAATGTTCCTTATTTTGATGCGAAGGACCCGAATCTGTATGAAAAACTAGGAGTTGCCATTGAAAAATACATGTATGACCTTGACCTAGCTGCATGGAAGCTATATGGTGTTTTCATTCCCCCGTCATCCCAAACACATTTTGTTTGAATCACTTTTCGATCAAAGGCTTTTTTTATGTTATTTGCAAAGGTAATGTTTAGTGCCTCAATGACGATCGTATAATTGTATCGGTTATCGCACCACCCTTGTAATTCTTTGACTATATACACTGTACATGTATCAATATCGATTGACTGATAATCAGTCCATCGATAGCCAATTAAGTTAGATTATTAGCCAATGAGTACTATTGTGCTACCCTGTGGGTATCATAATGATACGAAATACATGGAACACGATCGTATCGTCTCGCATCGCATTTTTTTCCAATCCACTGTCGTGTGGGGCGCTACAGTCGCTCACGCCGTTTTAACATCAGTAGTGCCGACACGGAGTTCCGTATACTGTATTCCCGCGCGCCTGACGTCACTGTTGTTCGTTTTTTTCCGGTTTCAGTCAGCTCGGCTGCCGTGCGTTCGGAGCGATGTTTGAATGTAAGTAAAAGTACTTTTTGTTTATTTTCACTGCCTGAAAGCCGCCGTACAAATGGCTGATGATGGCGTAAATCGAACGTTCGAAATTTTTCGAATGTCACAAGTTTCTAACGGCAATATTCGAACGGCAGCGTTCGAAATATCACATTCTATAGCTTAGAGCCATAGCTTTACCCTTCTTCAATCAAACGTGGTTGAGTTGGTAATTAGTTTTAGACCCGTAAAATGCCCAGAAATAATGTGTAAATATACGGTAAGTAAGTCATGTGAAAGTACGTTTTTATTGTCATGATTAAGTACTAAGAGAACCAACTGAATCTGAATGCCTGAGAGACCTGAAAGCCGCCGTACAAATGGCAGAAATTGGCGGTAAATCGAACATTCGAAATTTTTCGAATGTCTAACGGCAATATTCGAACGGCAGCGTTCGAACACTGTGGTTCGAAATTGTCTTCCAATGGAATGCCGAATGCGATCACATTCTTTAGCTTATAGCTTTAGTGGTTGAGTTGCTAATTAGTTTTATACCCGGTAAAATGCCTAGAAATGATGTTTAGCCTAAACATGCAGTATAAGCTATGACCCGACATACTGTACCATGGAGATCGAAATGGGATCAACCCCGTTTAATACCCTCACTATCATAATTGGTAAGTTCGTGAAATGTTTTTTTTTTTCTGATTGTAAGCTTGGCAAACCAAACTTGTTGTTCGTCAAAACTACAACATCATAAACCATTTCTGTGAATGATTAGCAATATAAGTGGCAATCTTTTAATCGTTAACAATACATCAGCGAGAGAAGGGTGAAAATGTGACGAGAAAAGGGCATGCACTTTGAAATCTGTAATCTCTAATCTAAGGGAAAGTCATTTTCTTCTACGATGAAAAACATGAATCAATTCAATGTTTGGTTTACAGCGGACATAACAATGTGCAATCTCAGATTGTTGACTAACTCTGTGGTATTTTAAAAATTATTTTTAATTGGCTAGCTGTTGCACTAAATTCAATGAATAATGCAGATTAGGCTAATCTAAGTTTGCGCAACCAGCCGTTAATCTGAATGACAACTGATTGTGACATGGCATACTGTTGCACGTTTTGTTCGAAATTTAGCCTCAGGACTGTAATTAATATGCATGACGCCATGTTGAATTGAATTTGAATTGACCAACCCATCGCTGAGGTGCTACCATTTTTGGATCTAGATTTATAAAGCAACACGCACGTACATACATCAACTTGCACACCACTGGGGTCTCTCGTTTTAAAAAAAAAATCAAGAAATAAACAGAACCACAGCCTAAAGACGCTTTCATTCTGGCGAATTCATTGTAACAGTTTCAAATGTTATACCTTAAGTAAGAGGACAGTGACCATTGCCCACTGACCAATTCAATTATACTGGCAACGTTGGCAATCTTTTTGAAGTCCCCTATACCACTCACAGTTTTGGGCTATAGATAAATAGACAAAATGGTGATCAATATAGGTTAATTCAGAAATGCTTCCATACAGTTTTCGTGATTGACTTGTGCTAACGCCTGAACGCATCGCGTATCTCTGCAATGGTCAACTCGAAATCAAAGAACGTCTTAAATTGGCAAAATTTAAGCCAAATTCACTTAGACGCCGAAATTGGGGACATGGAAATTTAAAAATAGTAACGTTTTCACGTGCGTCTAATTCTTTAACCAACGAGCTTGCAATCACGTGATATGCATCAGTGGTTAAGAAAACTATCAATTTGTTAGAAGTTGATGTGAAAATATTTTACAAAAGAGCCGCCAGGGCAGACCTGGTTGCAAAAGTAGCAACTGCAAAGCTTGTGTGATATTGAACAATGCTGTGAACAAAAATACCTGTAATCAAACATTGGTCTATATTTTATCTAGAAATTCGAGGTTCATTATAAAAACTGTATTGTTAATTTTTATACTTTGAGAGACAATGGTGAAACAACTAAAGCATGGATCTTGGTAAAGAAAGACGAAAAATGGCATCAAAATGGTTTTTTATTCCATGTTTTTGTGTGAATGTTTTCTGTAATAATTACAAACATCAAAACGCCCCGAAAACTAAACAAAAATATTCTTCTCTTTGTATAAAACACTTGTTCTTGCCTTTGTTTGGCTCGTAAATAGCATAAAATATTCACGCTTCAGTTTTTCACATCTGTCTTTCAAAAATTGTACATTTACAGCTTTCTTTTGGTACTCACACTCAGAACCTGCTAAATTCCTAACTGCGATTTAAGTGTTGCTATCAACATGATGGCTAATGTGAGCTTTTCATGACCACTGCATCCTGTGGCTGCAGGAAGCGTGAAGTTTACCGAGTGCACCATTGCATTAGGCGAAAAATCTATAAACATGTTTAATTAGAAACGATCAAGCTTTGTTAAAATACTTTGAAACATCTCATTAAAACCTTCCTTGATTTCGAGTTGCAGAGATGCTCTCGCGGTATCGCACCAAGCTTAAAAATACATTGATTGTAAATGTGCACGATCTAACGATGAATAATTAAGACGGATAAGGAGGGACAAGGAGAAAAGGGGATTAGTTGTCACCCGTCAAAATATCGTTGAGCGATTTTTTTCAAACACGGATACAAATATAAACACGTTCCGAACGTTATTCTTACGGCGCTTCTACTTCGTATCTTCTGCCGAACCGGCTCCATGAAGTGCACCATACTTTACCATCATGTTTTTTGTTTATATTTTTTTTTGAATTTTCTTCGCTTACTCCTCATGAGGAAAAAGCAACCACCCGAACATTCCCGAGACAGACGTTGGGTCGCGAGCGCCCCCTGGATGCGAGTGACGGCAAAAAATGGCTTTGATATTGAGATTGTGCTGCGCGACATCGGGTATATATTTTTAGACGCGAGGATATTAGCTGCCCTAGGAGGAGTGATGCCCATATCACGCTGCGCCCTCATCCGATTAGCGGAGTCTGGCCATTAGCCGTTATTAAACCACATCAACCAATCACCTGCAGGGATGCTGCCCCTGTTACTGACCACCAACTCGAAAAGGTATCCTCACTGACTTGTCATCTTCAATAGATAGACGCACCGAATGTTCCTTGTTAACAAACATGCTCACTGACTGCTGATCTTCAACAGAATGGCTCACTAACTTCTCATCTTCAATGTATGGATTCGTTGTAGCGCTATCAGGAACCGGTCTTACTTCTAAGTAGGATTGGTCAGCTAAATGGAGGCGACGCTAGCCCCCTGGCGTTGACGGGGGATTACTATGGCATTGGAGCTTGTTGGCGGCAGCAGCGTGCCGACATCCTGCGGGAAACGCTAGATAGAGGTCGCTGCATCCCTAGCCGACGTCGCTGCCGCCTTTAACCTCGCCGGTGGATTGAACCAACCGCGAGAAGAGAGGAAAAAACGGAAGGTAGGGCCAATGTTGTTGGCGCCTAGAACCTCTACCATTTGCTCAACAGTCCACATGCTTGCCTGCAGCATACTGGTCCTTTTTGGCACTAGGGGGCGTCAGGTAGACGGAGCCGCCGTATTCGTCATAAACGAAATATTGCTTCTGAGATTGCTGATGCTGCTGGTTGGCGTCCGCCAGAGGACGCCCCACGCCTAGCATGGGCGACTTATCTGGGGCGCCCTCTCTTGGCTTCCAAACGGGGCTGCCCGCCGGCGGGTCCTTCTGCGGCTGGTAGTTGGTCGGCGGGTTGCTGGACTGGATGAGCTTGGCCGCGGTGCTGCCGGTGCTTCCGGTGGATAATGTGGACGTGGTGCTCAGGCTCAGGTGGTTGGGCGTCCTCCCCAGCATGGGTTTGTGCGTAAAATCCTTCTCCGATTTGTCCGACTTATCCGAGTGCGAGTCTCGGTGCAGCAGATGGCCGTTGCTGCCGTTCACGTTGCCGTTGCCATTGCTCATGTTGTTGTTGATGTTGTTGTTGTTGTTGCTGAGGTCCTTCATGGAGCCGCCTGCCGGCCCTGGCCCCCCCTCATCGACGCACTCGCCCAGTGTCTTACTTCGCGTCCGGAAGTTTTGGTCGACATTGTCGTACGTTTCTAAACACACATCGTTCGCAATGTTTCCTGCTGAGTGACGCTGTGGACCCTTGGGCGGCTTTTTTTTATTACTGAGGGTGCGTGCCATGGACGCAGCATCGCCGGCCACCCGCCGCATGGCCGAGGCTGAAGGTCCACCTAAAACGCCGCCGCCCCCGTAGCGCTCGCTGCCTCGAGTCGCTGGCTTGTTGGCTGGGATGCTCATGTTGCGCACACTCTCTCGGATGATCTGACGGATGGTCTTCAGGAACGAGTTGCGGAATTCCCCCGTGCTGAAAGGAAAAAATCGAATGAGAAAAATCGGTTTTCTTGTATGAAAAAAAAAGGTTCTGAAAAGCAAGAAAAGTAGATTCAGATGAGCAAGTTAATTACTGAAGTAAGCGCGCGTACTTTAATCCCCGTAACCAGAGAAACTCAAACAGATGAACTAGTTTTAGCTGAACTGAAAGGTTGACCTCTTGAAATTCGAAAGTAGAGAGTCACAAACTTTCCCTTCTAACTGAACCTACTGACTAAAAGCCCTGTCATTTTCCTTCTTGGACACTGAATAGGCTTTGCAGAAAGCCTATAGAAGACAGTAAATTTCGTAGTTTGATTGATGACATTTCTGGTTGGAAAACTTGATTGGTCATTCCTTAATTCAGATGCGAAGTGGAAATTTTCCACTCAAGTTACTTTAGAAGTACCCTGTATATGCAAATTCACGTTTGGAGATTCATAAATGAAAATACACCATCAGCATCGTAAACATATTTTTTTAAATCTTCCCTTAAGTTGTGCTGATTAGTAGGCCAATTCCCATGAAAGACCCTTTAATGTAATCAGTGATTTTATCTAATAGGAATTTTAACATAATATAAAGAATAGAGGTTGTAAAACATGATCCACTGAAGAAAAAATTTCATATATGCAGTTCGATGAACTCCAATTTGAAAGCCAAAGTTAACTTCTGGTTCACCCTGTACTTTCCAACAAAGTTTAAGAAGGCTGTCCTACCTGTTCGACAGGTGATAAGTCTTTTCGGATCTTCGGTGGACGTGGGATTTCAGGTGGATAAGCTCCCACATGAAGTGAGAGTCCACGTCCCTTAGACTGCTGGCTCGCACTTGCACTTCCGTGACTGGAATTAGCACTTGGTAGCGGATGATCTCAACTTCGGAATGGTTGGCTTTACTTGATCCACCCTGTGAGCGAAATGAAATCTTGGTTAAAAAATAGTCGACAAATCCGTGTGTGGTGGGAGTCCACAACCCCCTGATTTTCTCTCACCATGAGCTTCTTCTTTTGGCGGATGCGCTCTTTGCACAGGAAAACCACGGCCGTCTTGAACACAAAACACATGGCATGCAGTTCCAGTCCTTTCTTGATTTTTCCAAGAAATTCGGCGATGTTGAGCCACTCGATGCCCCCGTAGTAGAGCAGCTCCCCAGGGCTGAGGTCCACGTGCTGGCCCAAAACAACCCCCCACAACATCGGGAATGAAATTCCAGTTCCAAGAACAAGATTGTCAGAAAACTGGCACACAAAAAAAACCTGTAAAATAAGTGATGAAATCGTCTCATTTCCGGATACCTGCTTGGATACTCTCATGTGCTGCCTGAACAAGTGATCGAAGATAGCGCCGTACTCTTCGTGGATCCTCTGCATCTCATTGATGTGTTCAGCAACTTTCTCCATGCCCTTAAGGGCTTCTGCAATTTGAAAAATACGTCGTTTTTGTTAATTTCGTCCTCAGATTATTTATATAATTTTAACTGTATGGCGTGTGCTGCTGTTTCGATTTCTTTACATTTCTTTTTAAATGTAGAACCCTCTATTCCAGAAAAAGTATTCCAAATCTCGGAATATTTCGAAATTTTTTCAAAATTATTTGATCAGAAAAATACTGCATCCATCGTTTGAGTCTTTCTTGAACTTTGTGGGGGGTTTAGAAAACTCTGTTTGTAATATATTTTTGGTATATTTATAATATCTTTATTTGGTGGCAATTTTGATGTTAAAAATATATTTTATGAGAAATCAATTGACTGCATCGATGCCTGGGTATTGATGCGAAATGGTGCCCAACCTGCGAGGTGAGCATGTTCTTCAGATTGTGTATCCGTCAGGTTTTTTAGCTGCTGAAGAAGGAGGGGATATTTGAGGATACGTTGTATTGGCTTGATCAGATAGGACTCGAGCGTGGACGAGTGCTGCTGTTTTGGATTGCGGGATTGGAGGAATTCTTGCAATGACTGGTTCCCTTCATCTAATAAATTAAAAAAATACGAATGAATTAGATTTGAATTTAAAAGTAATTCTGGTGAAACAGCTGAATAATTCACTCACTTGGGTGCAGTACTTTCTGTGCTTTGGAATGACTAGCGCAAAACGAACTGTACAGTTTAAAATTATTGGCATAATACAGAAAAGATCGGCCCAACGAAAACAACACATTCTAAAGTATGAAAGAATAGAGAAATGATATTAATGCCATATGCCATTTTGTTTTTGTTATAAAAGTGTGTATTCAATTGCCCAGTGCAATTTGATACATCATTTATCTTGATGAGAAATACTATAAATCAGCCAACATTTTACCTTGAATTGGTGAACATGATCGTAAATGTTGAATTCAGGTTCTAATTCTAAAGCATCTTCCAGACTTTGGAGGAAAACCCGCTGAAACGCCACGATTTCCTGGATGTTCCCGAAGAGGGCGTTGATTTCCGCATTCGACAGAAACGTCTCTTTTTTTAGAGGCTCCAAATAATATTCTAGCAGGTTATTGAGATGCTAAGGATAAACATAATAAAGTTGTAAAGTGAATTTTGAGATTCTTTCACATCTAACTACTGTCCACACATGAATGCACACAGTGTCGATGTAGGTGCTAGCAAATCGACCAAAATGGCCGCTTTTGAACTAAGCACGAACTGATTGGCATGCGGGGCAGCATATCCAAGGATATGCATTCCATTTCCCTGGAACTGCATGTTGATAGCTTCTTGCTTACTCCTACCGCCAGATAGTGTGGGATAAGTTTGATTAACTAGGTGTTAAAAAGTTTGAAACCCATTGACCCAAATTGATATCATGCTTTGCTTTTGTGGCCGTCGTTTTTAAACCATTTAATGTAATATGGAAATAATGAAATTGGCGAAACTAGCTAGTCATTGTCAATGTCTGGACAGTACCTTGACATAGGTGCGCTCTGTGTCGATCAGTTCCATGACTACTTTCCTGAGCTTTTCGGCATCAGTCAGCTGACGTCCAAGGGCGAACGGAATTGCAGGGGGAGTGGTAGAGGGCGGGGGTGGACTAGGCTTGCGCAGATCGGGCAGCGGCGAACGGCAATATTCTGTGGTAACTTGTTCAGCCGTCTTTGAATAAAAAATCAAAGTAAGAAAAGGAAAACGAAAATAATAAATGTAACAACTACAATTGCTACTTCCATGATGGTTCGTCGGTGAATCACTAACCTTTAGCAGAGTTTCGATTTGTTCCGAGGAGGTATTTGGTGGTTCGATTTCTGCTGAAGACTGTTTTGATGACAAGCTACGAGATTTTCGGTCCAATAGACGTTCTTGATCTGAAAGGTTTGAAATATGGTCAAGCACAATGTACATGGTTTGCATCATAGAAATGAATCTTGCTGCATAATGTGGACCAAATAATTGGCATGTGCAATGTGTACAGTCTGTACTCACTCCATGCAGGTGCTGGAACGATGAGCCCGGTGATCATTTCCTCGCTGAGGGCTGGGTCACTAGGTGGCGGTGGACACACAAGCTGGTCAATGTAGTCGTCAGTCGTCTTCATGAGGCTAGTGAATTCGGGAGGCTCCGTGCGGCACGAACGCATCATCATGCAAAGCGACAACTCTTCCTGAAGAACACTCTCGATGTACATCATGTCGAGGTCGCTAACAATGGCTCCGTTGATCACCATTATTTCATCTCCTTTAATGATGCCTGCGTGCATAAACCAAACAATGTGTATAGGCTACAGAAACTGCCCAATATTCCTCGTCCACCAGGAATGCAATGCAGATGAAAGCCAACCTTGTTGCATTGCCAGGCTGCGATCCTCCACTCTGCTGACCATGACGCACAACTCATCATTACGCTCGGCATTTTCCACCAGCTCCGCCTCCACGCTGAAACCCCACATCTGGTCCAGGGTGCTCCTAGACAGCTCAACTTGGTACAGGATCTTGGCGCACACTTCCACCGCATTGTAGTTCTGAAACGAAACATTTAAATTGCTTCTGCGTTACTATCAGAGGCGCCATCTATCTTCCCCATATTCTTCCCCAAAGATTCACCAGATTCTCCAAGAGATCGCTTCTATGTGGCACGAAGTACTCGTCCATGTCTTTTGTGCCATACAACCTGAGGAAGTGGTCGCTTGGGATCAGCTGCTTCTTGCTACAGGAAACGATGAGCAGCTCTTCAGCTAGCATGCCTTCTTTGACGTACACGGTAGCAGACTTTATATTTAAACAAATATTACAATTTATAGCAAACTGAATTGACATAGCAAAATTGCAAGGCCTGGCGTTGGTGGATGATGTTGAAGTTACTTACTCTGCTGTCTGGAAGCATCACTTTCTGTGGCTTTTCTGTCAGCCCTGGAAGGTCTTGGGTACCTCCAGTGCTCAAATTCAACGACCGTCGACTGCTGCAAAAAAGGAAAGAAAAATCACAATGGCCATCGTTCCACAAACATGAAGGTTGCAACCTCGTACTGCAGAATTCTAAGTTCGCAAAGCTTTCTATACCTTCCACTGTTGGAGCGGGACAAAATGGCGGATGTCCTGCGCTTTGTGGCACCCCTACCGGCCAGCAGGTTATTCAACAAAGAAGGGCTTCTAGCAGAGACGTATGCGTGGAATGAAGAGACAGTGAAGACTCCCAGGCGGTTCAACGTGTTCTTGGTGCCCCTGGACACATGAGCTAACAAATTCTGGAAGAAAAGGAAAAGTTGTTTTCAATCCGAATGACTTAAAACCACGCGTTTCCATCAGTTAAGTAAGCATCACTTCGCATAAATAGTAGACCATTCAATAACCTTTGGATTTGGCAGTTCCGTGTTCTGCAAGGAGGCCATGTAGCAACGGATTCGGAACTGCTCGCAGTGGAGCCGCTCTAGGTTTTCCTCCCATTGGTTGATTTGGTTGATCAGCGTTTGTCGGCTGTCCACGTCCGACACCACTGTCAGCTGAAGATCCGCCATGTGGCGCATTTTGCTGTCCTGCAATCATATAAACTCTGTGTGAAAGGCTCTGCTTGACTACCGGAGAATTTACACTCGTATTGAATGTGCCCCATCGGCCAAACGGAAGAGTACGCGCGTACAATCTTTGTGGATCTTACCGATTCAATTTCCTTTTCAAGCCGATAGATTTCCTCTTGCAGCAAATGCAGAGTTCCCGTTTTGCCACGGTGCCGGGCGAATGCGGCTGCGCAAGCAGAATGGATGCTGTTCACCCAGTTTTCCAACTCAACTTGACACGGGGCCTAAATGAATTGGACATGAACCATTGGGTTAGTGCGTTTTGCTACCGGACGCTACTTCGAAGATAACAGGAACTGGAAAAAACTTTGGAGTAAAAGTGGAGCAAATTTAAATCACGGTTTCTATTAGAGGTTATTGATCTGTTCTCATCTCGTTGTAAATTGTATATTTAGGATTTAAAACTGCTGATAATTATTGTACATGTACCATTAAGATGGTCTTACGCGTGTACAAGGATTCCGGTGCAACTCACCCAACAAAATTCACCCAAAACAATACACCCAAAAATAACTCACCCAAATGGCAACTCACCAATAAAAAACTCACCCAAAAGTAAACTCACTCAAAAAAATCGGTACTTGTGTGTTATATCGACTACCTGGAAAGCATAACCTGGAAAGCATAGAAGCTAAGCAGGGAAACGTCAGTAACAGTGT
>JAQGBX010007487.1:0-11382 GCA_034698745.1 Megaphyllum sjaelandicum | reverse complement strand
AAAAAATTCATTTCTATCTAGTGTAAAACCGACGCCTTGGAGGCCCCCTTGCCTTCGTAGGCCCGGGCCATATGGCCACCCCAACCCCCCCTCTGTCCTGGGCTGTGGACAACGGCTCCAAACATTTCATTAGCATTCAGACAGGCGTGCGCGACGCTCAGCCATTGTTATAATATTCGTAATGTTGGGCGTTTTATACCGCCCAAAATCACTGTTAGAATTGTTATGGACATCTAAATAATGGTAACATCACTGACAGCCAATGGCATGGCAACTCGTTAGACAAGGCAAATATCGATTTAGACTGGTTTTAGGCGCAAGCTCAAAATGTCGGCAACTGAGATAAAAAAAAGTAAGCCACTTAAAAATTAATGTCAAATGAAATCAGCGAATCAAAACAAAACCAGAGTGGCCGCGCATACGCCCAGACATAGCGGGACGTAATGTAGCAGTTCAAGCTGGGATTGCCTAGGTGGCAGCACGTGCCGTTTCCATGACGGTAAACTAATTACGAAACTCTTTCGACTATACACGTCAGCATTCCCAATTGATTATACCCGTACAAGTATAGCGAGGCCATTAAAGCACCAGTAATAGAAATCAATGTAGGAAGATTGTTTATTTCGCCAATAAATTGCTCGCTCCATTATCTTTTTGTTCAGAGTATACGGAGGCTGTTTTCTCCAATACGTAAACATAAATTTTATATCATTAGGCCAACAGCTGATCGCGCAAAACATTGATTATATAATCTACATCTGTATGCATAGCGCAATAAAGTTTTGCCTATCTTTTTCGTCGCAAATGTCCACAGTTGGCGTTCTTTTCACACAAGAATACACGTTTTTGACCGATTTTGACACGAGGCAAATTACATCCCGAAACTTCCTTCCAGGTATATTACTGCTTGATACTTCCCCGTGATGTTGATATAATTAACTTTCTTCGTGTGTGACGGCCTTTACATGTATGTCACATTTCTTTCGAAAAACGTCGTTGTCTGCACATCAAGGAACTCTAAAATCACTAACTGCTTGATATTGCCAAATCGATCGCTAAAAACAGTCATGGTTTCTATACCTTAATCTTAAAAAACATTTACCAGTCTGTTAGTAACAAAGTTCTCAACTGCCATAGATGGTGCTTGGTAGAAGTGAGAAATTTCAAACAGACCCATACATTTACAGTACAATAATGTATATACTGTACTCCATGATTATCTAACATCTGCGAAGACTTCTTAACTTTACACATTTCAGTCGAGTTGTTGCATAGTTGTTGCAACTGTTATGAAAATAAACGAACGAAGTGCCACGAAGAAAGTAAATAGAAGATTAAGTCAGCGAATGAAATGGCACGTTATTAGTCTATGAATGAACCGAAATCATGTCCATGCAAGATATAGCAGTCGATGGCCACCAATGATGATAATAGATGTGTTGTTTTGTGCAGTGCTCGTCGGTACAAGATATCCCGCTTACAGATTACCAATAATCAATAATTAATTTTAAAAAAATTAAAAAATCCAGTAACACTCACAACTCTTTCTTTCTTTTTCGCCTTCTTACAGCAGCAGCCGCCGCTAACTTGGGGTCCGCGCCCTCGACCCGGTAGCGACTCGGGGCCCGGCTCATGGCTAGGGGTTGGTAACCTGGAGTGGTGTCACCACAGGGGGCTTCCTGCCAACAGGACATGCTCCCCTGCAATCCTCCCATATATTAGAAACGAACGTTGAGTAGTTGGTGGAGCGAAGCAACACGTTGCCGAAAAAGGCACGACGGATGACAGAAACACTGGCAATGGACGACGTCGGGATTGCGCATGGTTGAAAGGGATTAAGTCCACGGCAGATGACCGGCAGCCCATGACCTATACGAAATAGAAATTGTTCTTCTAAATCACAAAAAGTAAACAGTATTGTTTGCTGGTTAGCGATGAAGTTATGAGATCTTCATCGTGATATGTCAAAGGTTTGTCAAAGATTAAAGTGAACCGACATAATTTGAAATGAACAAATTTGAGAATACCGAGATACCGTTAATTGATTTTTTTTACAAGAGTTAAGAACGTTTCAAAAATATTTCAACACGCGTGTAATAAAAAAAACGTAAATATCATTTGGATAATTTTATTTTAATTATTTGTGTAGTTATGATCAAAAATATAATAAATTAATTTCTAAATTTATTCTAGTTTTCTAAAACTTGTTCATTAATATTT
The DNA here is from genome assembly GCA_034698745.1 of Megaphyllum sjaelandicum. NCBI lineage: Eukaryota > Metazoa > Arthropoda > Diplopoda > Julida > Julidae > Megaphyllum > Megaphyllum sjaelandicum. The sequence continues at coordinate 9,162 of JAQGBX010007487.1, read as the reverse complement.
TTTAAAAAAATGTTATTTATTTTGCGCCAATTAGGGACAAATTTGCAAACCAGTATTTACATGTAGTAGCCCTCGGTACTCGGAGGATTTCAGGATATACATGTAAATGCAGGATGACAATTTATTATCGCCAGTTTCATTGGTTGGTCAGACGTCTTACTGGCTAAAAATAACTCCGGTTAATGTATTATACGCAATTTAAACAGAATAGTTTCATTAAAATTATTATTATACTAATTCCAATGTTGTGCAAACTGCTTTCGGTATAAAATCTTAAGTATAACCGAATCAGGGTTGGTGACAGTGTTCTGGAAACTGCATATATACGACTTCATTATGCAACCGAATTTGGTAAACTAAAAAAAAATGCACTTCTAATTTCATTTGAAATACATAAGTTTATGCATTATATGATAGAAGTTGGCAAGTTCTGTACGGTATTTCTATTAATTAAGAGGATAACAATAACACCTACAATTCCAAAAATGTAGCTATGTCCACATCCGGTTGATTAATGAGACGACCGCCACGCCCACGCACATGCTATTAATGCATGTAGGGCTACCACTATTACATAATTCAAAGATTTAATTGCGAGCAAAGGCATTAATTTTGCATACCGGCAAGCTCGTACCGAAATAATGCAGATTCAGCGATATGGACATGGGAATTGCAATTCTTTTCCAGTTTTCAGGAGCATCTGATAGCATAAAATTCGCTAAGTGCAGTTTAAAAGCTATGCCAGTGTGCACGTTCGGCCTTCAGACTGACTGGAATACATGTACACTGTTGGTAAAAGAACGATGTATATTGTAGTGTATATCTTTCAGGCTTTATGCATTTTGGATTTGTGGTTTGAATAGTCTCTATTGCTACGGTATATGGTAAAATATTTACCAGAACAGAATCATGGAAAGTAATTTTTTTTTGTTAACTCGGAAATGGAATGCAGAAGCGTTGTAAATACGCAATCGTGACTGACTCTATGGACTACCCAAATAAACTCTCGGATCTGCTACCAGCTATAGGGCAAGCTTTTCGGAATAATCGCTCGTACAGTATGCCTGATACTATAACTAATTTTTAAAACCTTGCTAACGTGTAAAAAGGAAATGTTGGTTTTCACCATGTTCGGATTGAGCAGACGAGAGGCGATGAGCTGCCTGTTACAAAACCGACAAGGCGATTTTATGATGATGATGATGATGATGATGCTGCTTGGATTAATTTTGAGAAATTTGAATAGTTGGGTCGATGATATTTCAAAATTACTTACGGCACTATTTGTCATTCAGGCGGAAATTAAGTTAATATACAGTATATAGTAATAGTTTACCTAAAAAAAAGGCTACCAAACTAACGATTTTCTGAAAAGAATTAGCTTCCCACAATGTTACAGATTCTGAAATACATTACACTGGAGAAGTGAATCTCAACTTAGTAAGCGTAAAAGTATGGTTAAATAAATTTTGTAGGCATATTTGTTTTGAATGCCATGTATTAATTATGGGTCACAAAACAAGGACCCACCCACATGTCTCCATCCATATCAGGTCCTCTTTGTCCCACCCATGACTAACTGAAGAATTTAAACATGGGGCCCAAAGTTTCATATCAGATATGCTCTAAAGCTGAATTTTGTAATGGTATATAAAGGTGTATAATCAATTAAAAGAACACAAGAGAGTCAACAGTGATCGCTGGATATGTTAGAGCTATTTATCAAAATGTAACGTTATCAAAAGAAAGGTTTTTTTAAAAAAAATCGATTTAAAAATTGTGCTAATGTTCTTCACTCTATTTCCAGCCATAGGTAAACCTCATTAATCGTTAATTCTGTACTATCTAAACGAATTAAAAAGCTCAAAGTTAAATAATCGTTTACTTCTAGCATTTTTCACAAATTAAGTATTTCAGAAACTTTGTGTAAAACTTAAGTATCTATGTATAGAAAACTATACCTGTATTCTAACAAATAGGCACATTAAGTTTCTTTGAACGTGACCTATTTTTATAAAACAACATCAGGGTCATGCAGTTCTGCTACTAGATTTGCGTAAATAAACATGGGACCTAATTATAGATTTGATTTGTTATGGAAAGGGCGTCGTCGGCTGTTTCGACAGGAATTTCTATGGACCTAGCTTATTTTACAGATTTTTCATTACGCAGGACTACGTTTGCATAATTTAATGCAGAAAAACGACATTAGTTTCTATTTGATTGAATAAAACAAGCGCTTATATGTGCCCACGCGTACGCAATGGATGAGCCAGATTTTAAATGTTCCGCACCTGAAACAAAAACTGCGAAAAAACAAACAAGTTCGGAGTTATTTTTACCAAGTATTTAAAGGACACCACGCAGGAACGCAATTAGCCTTACTGTGTAATTAGTACCAGAAATCCATTTAATTACAGCGAATTTACGAATTGGGTTCCGCACATCACGGAAAAGTCATGAAATTTGGCTTGAGTCCATTCCATGTTAGGTGATTTGAGCTCGCAGTTTGTTTCACGGTTTGCTGTCGTGCAGTGTCGTGACAATTCTGGGGAATTATCTTGAAATCGGGTTAGTAAGCCTACATTTGAATCAAGGTCTTTTCGCATATTATACTCTTAATTCAACTTCAGATTAAGGCATATTAATAGAACTAAATTCAGTATGATAACCAACGCGTTCTATAAATCATTGACGCTAGCGGTCGGATGCTCAACAAAAAAACATGATCCACTAAACAATACATCAAACATAATTTATTCAAGAACACTACACGGTATTCTAATCTCGGAAAATATATTGTAATTTGTAAAACGTTTTCTGAAATGTCTTCCGAAACTTATTCGAATGTTATGAGAGATCAATAGATGTTTTAAGCAGTTTGTAAAGTTTCTAAAATCTAGGTGGCAACATTTTGTGGTGCAACAACGTCATTCACATGATGCTGGCCTAAAATTGAGATGAGATTGACCTAGCATTTACTACATGTACATCATTTAAATACTGTATGTTACCGAAAAAAATGCTAAAATGCTATTGAAGTATGAATAAAGCCGAATAAGGTATTTTCTGCCAAATGCGATGGATAAGATTGGGTAATAAAACGTTTAATATGCTAATATCTTGTTTATTTTTAATTAGCATGTTTGTATCCATACACTACCTATAGCCATGTATCAAATTAAAAATTTGAGACAGTCTGCAGTACTTCAATTAATGGTGAAATAAGAACGTGCATCTAAACGATTCTATATACATTTAAGCTTGATTAACAATAATTAAGACACCGGGTATAATTAGCATTTGCGAGATATAAGTGATGTGACAGCTAGAAGTAAATTAGTAGCGAAATTTAAAACAAATTTCGCTTGTACGTGTTCTCACTTGTCCATAAAAGATATATTAGAGGAACTCAGAAACTTTACACATCCTGCATTCATGAAGTCACGCATGCAAAAGGATTAAACTCGTATACTGTCAAAGTACGATTTGTAATGCTTCTGTTTCAAAATCCCCATTGCAAACGCGTGTGCATGTTTAATTTGTACAGTATATACATGTACATATAAGTGTACACATGTAATGTATCTCTGAGATATTGCAGCTTTGGTTCCATACCATCGCAATTATCAACGAGCCACACAAAGTTTTCGGTTCCCAGTTGATATAAAAGTTATGCTTTGACGATTTTACAACTTATTAAGTGTTCAATAGCATTATATATTTTATTGATAAAATTGCAATTGCGATAGTTTGTATTTTTTAGCAACCTATAACTTTATCATTCTAAGCCTTCAGCGAGATGTATATTTACAGAATAATGATTCCTTTTGAAAACATGTACCTGGTTACGAGAATTAAGAAAGTGCATATAACAGCATCCACAAATTAGCACATGCTGTTGGCAAAATGACACCGATAAAGTTAATTGCTTGAAACAGAACTGTTGCAAACTTTCATTTAGTACAATTTGCAATATTTGCGAAGCGAATAAAGCGAAGCGTGATTAAACTAGGTATACGCATCATGAACTTGCATTTCACGATCATATATGGGATCGCAAAGTGAAATTTGTCATTTAAATAAGACAGTTGAAGCTATAATGTAGTAAAAGAGTGAAATCTTCAGAATGTGCATGTTTAAAACCCATAGTTATTTCAAAATTGTGAGAATATAAAAGAAGCGAAATAACACTGACATATTTTGGGATTTATTTTTAGTACCGATAGTTACAAGTTTAGCAGTAGGCTAAAACTAGTGTTGTTCGAATAAGATTTCCAGAGAAACGGATTCTTTACTTTTACATACATGTAGATCTGCTATTTTAACTTTAATTACCATCACGTTTTATTTTTGCACTTCAGTAAAACTTTAGATGATTGAGAAATGTTTTTTACCAATCAACCCAATAATGTCAAGAGACGAAATACTTTTAAGACCCCCTATTATCAAATATGGCTGACAAGACGGCAAATGCGTATTGTTATTTTATTGAAAATGAGAGAAAAAAGTTGAATGCATGCGCATAATCCCAGCACTATCAAACTTGCAATTTATAAAATAGGGTTGTTATAACATACTTACATTAAGCTGCATGGGATTGTGATTATAATCCGCCAATAGTTGCAAGTTGACATCGAAGAATCATCGTACGTTTTCGTATAATAAAAACACGTTCATCGCGACCTCAGTGTTATAACTTAGCCGTTTTCTTGGCAAGCTTGTCATTCAACAAAATCCATAGAACATTCTTGTTACTTAAGCTTATTTTCAACAGTTTCATAACATGCAAATGTTCTCCTGTTTCAGCTGGATTTTCAACTTCAGAATCACCCGAAAATATGGGCAAAAAGTGAAAACATGGGCGAGTCTTCGTTCACATTCCCGTTTGCTGCGAAACAATGACAATTTTGGGTTGTTCTGACCGCTATTTATAATGGAGAGCAAAAGCATTTTTACGTAATATGTGCCATCCGAACATAAGCTCTGTTTAACCAGATTTAAATGAAATGATGACATACTCCGAAGGCTCACAAAAAAGCAGCCCATCCTTACGCAGTTCCAGCATATATAATTACTCACTACATGTCCCTAAATAAAACCGTATAATAAATTAGCTAAAATATGCACAAATGCAAGTTGTGCGGGCAGGGGGGAGGTTGCAGACATCGGTGTGTCAGGAGTTTATTAGTAGCGAAATCTTTCCAGGTAACCCAAGGCTATCTATTTACACACGTGCTTTGAATAATACATAGGCCTTCATGGAGACTGTGTTATGCAAACGAAACCAAGTTATTAGCTATGAATGGGTGGATCAAATAATTACTTCAATTAAAACATCGGTTATCCGAAACTTTCTCGTTTCAAGTGCGCGCATACCACGGGTTTTAAAGTTTACAGAAATTCCCGACGTGTAATTATAAATGCGGGCAAAAAATGTAGAGTTATTTCGACTGCTTATGGTTTAATTAAAAGCAAAATTATGAATGTGTGGAAGAGTTTTGGATCGAGTCCAATTAACCAGTATGCACTGTACACCAATTAAGTATAATTAAGGAGTTAAAAACCAAAAAAGGTAGCACGACTTTTACCATTTATCGATGCATGGCAGACCAAAAGCACTCGAGCAAAATACGTGTAATTAAATATGTTTATGGGGCTTGACGGCATAGTATGACACGCTGATCAAGATTCGCCAAATTGAACCACGACTTAAACATATAGCTCGCAGAAAAGGTCACAATGTTACAAGGTGATAGCCACAATCATGTTCATAAAAAACCGTTAACACCCACGTAGCGCCATCTATAATGTGTTTCAGAACGAGCATCTAAAGGAATCGTACTGTAATAGGCGGAATGTTATCTTAACTTGGCAAATTATTAGTATTTACATATACCTGTACATGTATATGCGTAGTTATAGTCGACCAATAAATAAATTTAATTCAGCGTGTAAAACAATTGTCATCTTGAAATGTCCACGTGCAATACTTTGCACAAAATATGTACACATACTTGTACATTTTTTTTAAATGCAGATGAACTCAATAAAACTGAAATTTGTCACATTTCAATGCCTTGTCTGTACATATTTTAATGTGCATATTTTGTCTGCACATACTGTATTTAATGAGCAACATACGTGTACCCTAGCTCATTTCAGCCTTCATGATATTTTATCTTCTATCAAATTATTGGATTTGAACTAACAATCAAACGCCGGAAAATACCTCAACCCTACAGAACTTTTTATGGTTGCGGTATTTTACGGTGTTTAGTTGTTAGCATTCATGATAGGCAATATACTAGTATCGCATATTACAGTAAAACCTGGAGAAGTGACCACCTCTGAATAGTGACCACCTGTTTATGTTGACCACTTTTTAGTGTATTGGTTTTTTAAGTGTACGTTTCCTGCATAAAAATTCTCTGTATAGTGACCACCTGTCTATTCGAAAAAGACAGTTTTCGTTTGGCGCGTAGGGGGGTATTTCAGACATTTGCGAAACTTTTTTTTCTTTAGAAATTTTCGAAATTTGTTTTACTAAAATTTTCAAAATTAAGTCATTCTTCTATGAATTTTCCCAAATATGTTTACTTTATTTAACTCATTTTTGTATACATTTTATTGTAAATTTATGATTCCCCAGGCAAGGCCGGGCCTTCCAGCTAGTACTGTGTATAATGGACATGATGATTCTGTACTTGTTTGGTTTTGTGATTTTTTACTACGAGCATTACAATCTACGTGTATAAGTTCAGTGTACGTGTAGCCTACAATACTTGCAATACATTATTTTAATTTAATTCAGGCATTCTTACTATAGTGAAAACCTATGTACAGTGACCAACTTAGCATTTTTTTTTGGTGGTCAGGTTTTACTGTATTTGTAAGTAGCATCATAGCTTGATGCAAAGGCGCCCAGTGCTTCTAACGCATTCAAATGCTGCTTTGTTTAAGTCTGGAAAAATATGCTAAAAGCCTTATGCAAAGAACCCCGTAATTAACCAGTTTTGGAATGCTTCATGAACCGAACCCAAAAAGCAGTGTCCCTCCGTAATGAATCACGCAACATTATTGAGTTTTAAAGCTAGTCGCCCAATGACCTGGTCACCAACATCTATTTAATAGTAAACACGCAGCCCACGAACACGTGTCGAACCGGGTGGATGTCATAAAGTTGCGAGAATTAGTCTTGCCACCCAGGCGTAACCAAATGCTAAATAATATGGATAATGACCGCTTGTGCTTCACTAAAGCATCGTTCTTTCGTCGATTTAAATATTTATATTATTTCAGTTATCGGATAGAGAAGCTTATACGTCATGAATACACCTCGTTTGCATAGCATATGATTGTTATTAACGCGAAACAAGCAAACTCACTGCGTTTTGCAAATCGAGTTACTATGGAGTATCAGATTAGGGCAGATTATTCCTGGAAAAAGGTTTACATAAAGTGTCTAAAATTGAAGATAACAGAAATGAAAGCCTCATTCAACAAAGTTCAGAAGCTGAACTGAAACTATAAAAAGAGTTTACTTATAATAAACACATACTCTATAGATATTGTACACGTAACTCGACACTATCAATAGGAATGCTAGGCATCAATGCTCCGCTTGCATGATTTTTTGAAATGATTGTGGAGTTTTCAGTCATAAGAATTCTATTGCAAAAAGTATAAATTAACATAAAAATTATACTTACATTGTATAGAATAATAATAATAAAGTTTAGTATATTTTTGTAATTTTCTTTTATTGTTGCTAGGATATTTGTTGCAAGGATGAAAAATACTTTACATTATATAGGTTCTTACGAAAGTCTGTAAAAGGTCCATTGCATGTATTGAAATGCCGGATTAAGGCAACTGGACACTATCCATCACAATATACATGTACTGTATATGATTGCATACAGTATATACAGTAGGAGACCTTGGAAGTTGGAAGGCCCTCAAAGGCCAAACTATCTAAATATCGCCATGATCATGAAAACAAAACCTAATTCTCTTCAAGATCCAGTGAATACAGTATTTAAAAAGTTATAACTGCGCCAGATCTTTGCATGCTTATCAACAGGTTTCTTGTTGGAAATGTCACATTTTCAATGTGTTTACGCGTGATATACTGTACGTCTGTATTGAGATTTGATTGGTCAAATCTTTTATTTGAAAACATCCCCCTCCCCTAGGTGGACATTGGTAGACAATTATGTCCCCCCCCCCCTCACAGAATTTAGATGTAGCCTACATTGCATATGCCCCCATCCCTTCCCATTTTCCATAAATGTGGATTTATGTTTTACATTCTGTATGCTATTTATTTATAGTACACGTGCACAATATTATATTTCAGAGTCCATCCAGAAATTTCATTTTCAACTTCTCTGACGTTTTCCTGATCTTTCCAAGACTAAAAACAAATTCCCTGACCATGCAATGACAATGTCAAAAACTGACATTTCACCAAATCGACAAAGAAAAATATTTTGAAAAATTTACTAATAACAATTTTGAAAATTAACAGAAAAAAATGCAAAAAATTTAAAGAAAATCTGCATGAAAAAAGTTTGTATTAGAAAAATGTTGAAAATATGTACTTGGAAAACCTGGGAAATTTTGCCATTTTGTCCTCGGAGGTTCGGTAAACGTGGAAAATTTTGAAAAATTGTACTCTGAAAACGTGCAGAATTTTGGAAATTTGTCCTCGGATAAAGTAGAGAAATGTTTCAATTTTGTCTTCGAAAAACGTGGAAAATATTTGCAAATTTGTTTTTGGAAAATGGGATCGTAACTACATGACTACGTTGAAATTCCCTGGCTTTTTTAAAATAAGTCATTCTTACCTAAGCTCTCCCTGACTTTACCAGACATTTTCAAGTTTCCTGACTTTTACAGGTTGTCCAGATCTGGAGGTACCCGGATTTATTAATGGTTGTTTTTAATGACGCGACTCGTTTCAATTTCAGGTCTTACGGCATTTAAGTGCAAAAAGAGTGCATGTGTCCATGTGGACATTTATAATAAGGTGGACAAAGGTGGACAATGGTGTACATAACGAGAACCCCCCCTTCTTCCCCCCCCCCCCTTGGCTGCCTACGTAAATTATGGACGGCCCCTTACCACTCTGCGTACAAATACAAGGTAAGGTATAAG
>JAQGBX010007486.1:0-11383 GCA_034698745.1 Megaphyllum sjaelandicum | reverse complement strand
GGGAGAAGGGGGGGAATTTACGTAGGGCACCCGCAGGCGCTCTCCATTCCCTGGTCATGGCCCCTTGAGCATAAACTCAGAAACAAATAAATTTGAGGCACGAGCCACGCTATCCTCGGCTTGAGGATAACAAAAAGATCTGCCACCCATTCAAGAGCCAGTGGGCCAGCCCGCGTCTGATGGTACCGAAGAGTTCTGGGGACTGGCGGCCATGAGGGGACTACCGCCGGCTAAACGCGGCTACAGTGCCGGACCGATACCCAGTCCCCCCATTCAGGAATGCACGCAGCACCTGCTGGGTTCCAGACGTTCCAGCGCTTCATCCACGAAGTTCTGCGCGGGCTGGACTGTTGTAGCCCGTACATCGACGACGTCCTCGCTGGATCCGCGGATGATAACGAGCATCTCGGGCACCTGCGTGCCGTCCTTGACCGCTTTCGCAAATTCGGTGTCATAATTAATCCGTCCAAGTGCGTGTTTGGACAGGACGCGGTCGCTTTTCTCGGTTATAAAGTGTCTTACGCGGGGGTACGTCCACTGCCGGAGAAGGTAGCGGTGATCGCCAAGTTTCCCGAGCCCGCGGAAATTAAGGACTTGCGCCGTTTCCTCGCTATGCTCAATTTTTACTGGCGCTTCATCCCTTACGCGGCCCAACATCAAGCTGTCCTACACAAGTACTTAAAGGACAGCAATAAGAACAACCGCTGGCCAGCTGGCCGGAGCGTGGACTCCGGAGGCCAGGGCCGCATTCGTCACCTGCAAGCAAGTCCTGGCCAACGCAGCCATACTGGCACAACCATCCGCAAAGGAGCATCTTGCCCTGATAGTCGATGCATCGGAGCTGGTTGTAGGTGCGGTGCTATAGCAGCTTAACGACGGAGTCTGGCAGCCACTTGCATTCTTCTCGCGTAAACTATTGCCGGCGGAGCGCAACTACAGCGCGTACGACCACGAGTTGCTGGAGCCTATGCCGCCGTCAAACATTCCTGGCACATGGTGGAGGGCAGTGCGTTTACCCTCTACACGGACCATAAGCCGCTGACATTCGCATTCTCCCAGCTGTCGGACCGCTCTTCGCCACGCCAACTGCGGCATTCACGACTGAATCGCGCACTGCGGCCATCGCTCGACCGGAGCCCATCGACTCCGCACGCATAGCAGAGGCCCAGGAGACCGACGAGGATCTCCAGGCCTTTCTTCAGGACCCTGCCTCTACATCGCTGGACATCCGTCCTTTGCCCGTGCTTGAAAGTGCTTAATCCCTGTACTGCAACTTCTCGCTGCAGGTGAATCGTCCATTCGTTCCACGCTCATTCCGCGCCCAAGTGTTCCGCAATCTACACGGATTGTCCCACCCTGGCGCCCGAACCACAACGAAGCTCATCACCGGCCGTTTTGTGTGGCCCGCAGTCAAGGCGGACTGCGCCGCATGGACACGCGGCTGCACGCAGTGTCAGCGGTTAAAGATCTCGCGCCACACCCACGACGCCTTGGGTTCCTTTTCGCTGCCGGACCGCCGCTTCGAACATGTCCACATTGACATAGTTGGTCCGCAACCATCTTCGCGGAGATTTGCGTATGTGTCAACCTGCATGGACCACTTCACCAGGTGGCCGAAGGTGTTCCCCATAGACTGCATCACGGCTGAAGCGGTGGCCCGGGCCTTCGTTGAGGAAGGGGTCTCGCGTTTCGGGGCACCCGCCCGCATCACATCAGACCAGGGGCGGCAATTCGAATCTGCACTTTTGCGTCGTTGGCAGCTCTGCTGGGCGCGGAACGGATTCGCGCGACACCGTATCAACCTGCAGCAAATGGGATGGTGGAACGCGGCGATCAAGTTCCACGCAACGAAACGATGGGTCGACGTTCTCCCCATCGTTCTACTCGGCATTAGGACGGCGGTCAAAGAGGATCTAGGAGTCTCCGTCGCAGAGATGGTCTACGGCACCACTCTGCAAATCCTTGGCGAATTCTTTAAGCCAGGAGCGGTCGCGGTTGACCCGGCTAACTTTGCCGGTCAACTTCGCGAGCGCATGGAGCTTCTGCGGCTGACTCTGGGTACAGCGCACGGGCACGCGCCTGTTTTCGTTCCTGCGGATCTGGCAACGGCAACACACGTGTTTGTGCGGCACGATGCCATCCGCCGCCTGCTTCAGCAGCCCTATGACGGGCCATTCAAAGTCCTGGCATGGCAGGGGAGAACTTACACCCTGCTGGTCCGGGGCAAGAAAACGACCATCGGGACGGACCAACTCAAGCCAGCTTTTCAGGGGCTCGACACCGCAAATGATGCGGCCAACGTTCAATGACCGTGACCAGCTCCCCTGCAACCGGCTCCACCAGCGCCGATTCCACCACAAGAAACTGCGCCGCGCAGTGCAACCTTATCAGGGACAACTCCACCGCGCGGCGCTGCCGGGCCCAACTCAACGTCAGTCGCCCTCACTAGTCTTCACGCGATACATCCGACGTGTTACGGTAAACCGACGTTACTGTAACGTTGTCACTGGTGGGGGAGTACTGTGGCGACCACGGACGGACTTCGTGGTCGACCCACAGCCACAACCTAGAGCTCTGCGGGTCACGTGAGTGACCTCCATACAGTGCCGAATAGGGCAAGAGTTTCGAATCTAAAAACCTAAAAACCTAACCTGACTGCAGCTCCCTCTATGCAGGAGTGCCAATCTCATGGAGAAAGGATGGAAATTCAAGCTTTTCTAGATTGGTATCTAGCTTTTCTTGGTGGATTTAGTCTAGGGGCAGTACTTAGACCTGGAGGAGTAGTGGGTGGGGGTATAGGGCCACCTGTATTGCAGACACCAGGACCGGTGGTGGAGTGACCACTAGTGTAAGAGTTTGCAGTACAGTCACCTGTGTCAGTGTTGATGCATTACCGGTGCATGGTCTCCCTCATTGCCTAGTCCTGAGTAAGTGACGTGTGCCATGGACAGGGACATCATATCTAGTTCCTGGGGGAAGAGGAATTTAGTCATCCCATCTTTAAGAAATCTAGAAATGTACACCTTTGGTACATTACCCACATCCCTTGCTAAGTGAAGGAATTTCTTATCCTTGAGATTCTCCTTCAGAGCTAGACCTTTGTGTCCCCTATCCGAGGGTCGGCCCAGTCAAAGTTGTGACCATGGTGTGCACTGACGTGCGCTGCCATGGTATTCTTTTGAATTTTCAGTCACCGAAGGTGCTCTTTGTGGTCTCTCATCCGTACTCCAAGTCGGCCTTACCAACATCAGTCTTATACATGTACATCAGCCTTACCAAACGCAAACTTAGAGCACGGAGGAGAGATTACAAGGAGCACCAACGGCGACTGGAAATTCAAAAGAATACTATTTCCGCGCCCGTCAGTGCACACCATGGTCACAACTTTGACCTGGAACCCCTTGGATTTTAGCCTCGTATAGGGGACACAATGGTCTAGCTCTGAAAGAGAATTTCTATATTCTAAAGGATAACAAATTCCTTAACATAGCAAGGGATGTGGGTACTGTACCAAGGGTGTGAATTTCTAGATTGTTTAAAAAATGAGATGACTATTTCTCTTTCCCCAGGAACTAGATATGATGTCCCTGTCCATGGCCCATGTCACTCACACAGGAATAGGCAACGAGGAAGACCACACACCTGTAATGCATCAACACTGACACAGGTGACTGTAATGCAGACTCCTACACCAGTGGTCACTCCACCACCGGTCCTGGCGTCTGCAATACAGATGGCTCTACCCCCACTAACTACTCCTCCAGGTCCAAGTACTGCCCCTATCCACCAAGAAAAGATAGATACCAATCTAGCCAAGTTTGAATCCCCCCCCTTTCTCCTTGAGATTGGCGCTCCTGCATAGAGGAAGCTGCAGTCAGGTTAGGTTTTTTAGGTTTTTAGATTCAAAACTCCCGCCCTATTGTCTCTACTTTTGTTGCTGCTCATGCTTGATTTGTTGCAGTTCTCGATCTCTAAATTAGGGATTGGAACAGTATGGAATTGATGAATTGAAAATGTGTTAGAACTTAAGAGGTATTAGAGGTATGTTCATTTTATTTTGTAGTTGTTGTCCTTGTGACCTAAATAATTTTTTGACTAAGAAGGTAAACCAGCAAATTAAACCTAAATTTAATGTTATCATATAGTAGCAGTAGTAATAACTTAAAAATACCCTAATTCTGTATTATGTTTTATCATTTATCAGGGCCTTAAATTAAGTTTTTCAATTGTTTTTTTGGTCTAGTGAGGCGGGCACAATATTGTAATTTTTCACTAACAGCACGATGTATCGTTTATTATTTTCTTTTTGTCATGTTTTGCAGGATTGATCATTAATTGGTGGTATTTTACAATTTGTTTGTTCTCCATTTTCCTATAGATGCTTGAATAAAGGCACATGGTGCCGAAACGTAGCTATTTTAAAGGCAAACTTGGTCGTAGAAGTCGATTAATTATTATTCCTTTGTTGTGGCGTTGTTTCTACCATGAAAACGACGTTGTACTATCTACTATCACTGTCCATAGTGATTCTCACTGCGTTTCCATGGCAGAAACGAAGATATATACAGAGTGATTGCAAAAGTCTTTGCCAAGAGAAAAAAAATTATATCATTAAAATGGCTTGAGCTACAAAAATAATTCTTTTAAGTAACTTTTAAATCGACCATGAGCTATCCGGAAACCATATTATCTGCGACCTTGAATGTCACGCTCAAGGTCATCCATGTGGTAGGTCTAAGGATTTTGCAGATATGTTAAAAACCGCTGCAGATACATTAAAAATGTAAATTTAAACGTTGTAGGGCGATGCCTAATTAGTATAATAAAGTTGGCTTGGAATTGTTTTAAACATAGCACAGTGTGCCAAAAGTTTTCTTCTCCACGAATTACTCTATACACACTTAGGCTGCACTGCATGACACCAAAGCTTTGTGGGCTACAATGAGAATTTTTGGCAGCCCACAAAGCTTTGGTGTCATGCAGGGCAGCATAATTGTGTATGGAGTAACTCGTGGAGAATAATAATACCGGCTTGCTGTGCTATGTTCAAAACAATTTAAAATCTACTTTATTAAACTTAATTAGGCATCACTTTATAACATTCTAATTTACACTTTATTTTCTATATAGAAGGCAACCAGATCTATTTTAAAAATCCAGTGTGTGAAATTTTAACTGATATTTTTTGGAGTTTTTAACGTCCGCATGGGGAGGAAGAGGTACTGATTCACTGGACACAATTGTCCGGTGAATCAGTAATAATGTCTTCTCTACCTTCCTACCCATATAGAAAAAGAAATCTGCAAAATATATTGTATTTTATGTATGGAACATATACGGAAATTGGCCCAATTACATATATATTCCATACATTGGCATATACATGTATTTTCCATATATTTTTCAAATATTATAATTTCGGCTAATATATGGTTAATATATTATCCACATATCCTTTATTGATAATATTTATATACTGGTCGAAAATATAATATATAAAAAATATAAGGAAAATATATGCAAATATGGAATATATATGGAATTGGGCCAATTTCAGTATATGTTCCATAAATAACAACATTTTTTTTCCATATGGGTACTGATTTGGAATGATCGAATTCCAACCGAATTGGGGGAATTTCCCTTTCTTTCCGTTTTTAGCATTAATCAAACTTTTCAGCAAATCATTCTTGCATGTTTTGCCAAGAAAGGCGGTGGTTGGTCCTCAATGCCCCCTAAATTTGCCTAAGACCACAAACGTCCCCTAAGAATCTCTTAAACACCCACCGGGGAAGGTACCGCCCACTTTTGGAACCACCGTAATTTACAGTATCTTCTGCCACATATGCAGCCATGCAGATAGAGTGAGTGTAATAAACCACACACATGTCCATTATTGTCCTAAATAATAACTGAAAAATAGCAGACTCAGTATTCTCACCACAAAGGAATGAAGGGCTGCTTAAACGTCGAACGCTTAAACGCTGCTTAAACGTCGTGCCCTGTCATTTTAAGATTAGCAAGGAGGCCAAGGGTCGTGCCACAACTGTTTGGTATGCCAGGGGGCACAACCGATAGAAAAAATTAGAATTTTTAAGACAAAGAAGAGAGGTCAGACAGGCTGTTGCATTTGGACAAGACGGATCGAGGTGTCCAGGAACCCAGGCAGTGAGAGGTCAAGCAGCCATAGCAGTGGACTAGACACTAATGCTTAGTGTTTGTCCAGACCAGGGAATCCAGCCAGCCAGTGAGGCCAGTAAGAGCCATCCCAGAGAAGGGAAATCTTTACTAACTCAGAGGAAATGGATCCCACAGCAAGCCTTGTGATAGTCATCACGAGGACTAACATGACAGTTACTTGGGGCCAGAGAGAGCTCCCAGAGGGTTCACTGAAACTTTTTCCCCAACAATATTCCCCCAGTTTTTTTCCTGGACTGTTTTTCCCCAACAATTTTTCCCGGGGACATCTGTCCCTAACCATAACATTACTCCGGACATTGTTTCCTCGTATTATGTTCCCAAGGACATTTTTTACCATGACATTATCTCCCCAGACGATTTTTAACGGGCAACTTCTGCCCCAAAAATACTTCCCCGGAGGTTCTTTCCCGGAATTTTTTACCTAACATTTCTTCCCCAGGACAAATGTTCCCATCAATAATTTCACACTGGAAACTGCCCCCTAAACATTTTTCCTTCCAAAACTTATTCCCAAGGCCATATTTGTACAGGAGAATTTGTTGATGATAATTGACCATGGCAATCTAAATAATTTGAAATGGGAGCTTTGCCTTTTAAGTATTTCACTTATTTTTCCCAAGGCAATTTCTTCCCTGGAATTTTTTCTCTTCCAATATTTGCCTAAGGTCTTATAGTTACAAAGGTATAAAAACAAACATCATCAGGATATTTTCTTTTATCGTTATTCAACTATTTGTCAGGATGACCACCCTAAACTTCATCCCAAGCAGTCACGGGAATCTAAAGGCTGCTTTAGATGGTTATGTTTATCTTAAAGATAAAATGAGTAGTGAGAATGTCACAATCTGGAATCTGATAAGTTTAATGGGAAGTTTAATCGGTGCCACTAAGAAAGTAAAAATATCGAGATTGTGCCCTGCGAATTCAACAAATTGTTGGGAATTATGGCAAGATGAGTTTGATTACCTAAGAGGCATAGCACACAATTTAAAGTTCTAAATGTTGATGCTGTTGATGTTGGTGCTTATTTGACCTTGACAAATAAAAATGGGAATACTTGAAAGTATTGACGTGTTATTTCTAATAAGCATACTTAATTAATGCATTTAGAAAATGTAAGAACAAATGTAGGGGAAAAAAGGTAGGGGGAAATATCACTTCTGGAAAAAATGTAGGGGGAAAAATGTGGTGGAAAATACTGTCCTAGGGAAAAAAATACTGAAGGAAAAACTGTCCGAGGAACTAGTGTTGGGGAAAATTGTCCACAGGGAGATATGGCCGGGAGAAAAATGTCCGGGGAAACAAAGAAGGCGGAAAAAATATCCTAGGGAAAACATGTCCGAAAAATAATGTCAGGGGGAAAAGTGTTAGGCGACATATGTCAGTGAACCCTGCCAGAGGCCTGAAGATCCACTAGGATAGTGAGTTTAACTACCGGGGATGGAAACAGTCCCAGATCATGCAGCATACGGGCAAGAAAAAGCGTCGAACAAGGTATTTTGAACTTTTACATGTTGACGAAGTTTGGCCGAGACGGAACAGCCAGCCCACAGTGAGGGATCGAGCGCAAACTCAATTGTACCATCTGCGCGACCCTCTACCTTAAATAAAAAGTGTGTTTCCCAGATACCTGAGTTCAGTCTCACATGGAGACTGGAGGAGATTAAGCCCAGGTGCAGATGATAGCAGAGCATTGGTTATACGACCACTAACCACTTCCACCACATTTGCTCTGAAATTTTTTATTCGATGCAATTAACCTTGGCTACTGATGGACAACCAAATACTTTAGAAGTTGCGGCCACCATTAATCTAGTAGGACAAGGGATGTTGCAACAGCAACATAGTATGCTACAATAACATTAGGATAACATTGTCAGCGAATTTCTATTTCACAGCTAGCAACAGCCCATAACCTAAGAGATACACCATATCCAAGGTTTGGTGGACTGGAAGGCCTACGAGCAGTTACTTGGACACAATTGATATGGGAGTTCGCCATTATAGATTTGATTTGCCACAAGTGTTGACAGCGATTGGTTTGTTACGAGATATTATTCACGAGCGCATGGACCCTTTGATGATGTCGATGAATTCAAATGGCAAATTGTATTAGCATTTGGAGGCAAAGATTCAGCCTAGGGTGTAAGGAACCGATTAGATAACGTGAAGCAGGGTGACTCCATAGATGCATACATTTTAGAGTACCAGCAAGCAGTGAGCGCCTACTTACAATGAATCCTCCGGACAAGCTTTATCTGTTCATGACGAACACAAAGCCTGAACTTTGGGAGGAGTTGATCTTGAAGGACCCATCCGGACTTATGTAAGCATACAAGGCAGCTAGACTGTTTGAAGCCAACCGCAAGCAGTCAGCAGAGTGGATTGCAAAGACATCGTAGGAAGAAAGAACTTCTTGGAACCCAAAAAAGCAAGATACTGTAAAGCCTAAGAAAAAGACAATGAGTACTCGATGCTTTAAGCCAGCAGACATGAAAGGTCACATGCAAGAACTGAAATCGAAAAGGTCTTCCATACTTAAGGATAAGCCTTCGAAACCAAAGATCGAATCAAAGCCGAAGCAACAATCGAAACCTGATAAGAACTCAGACTCTATGGAGGTTAACAGTGCGTCGTCAGATGAAGCTAGAGAACGCCGCATTTGCTTCAATTGCAGGAAGCAAGTCCATTTGACAAGGAATTGCCGCCCCTAGGCTAAAACATCGCTCCACCATATTAAGGGTGTTTAAGACTGCTAAGGAAAGAAAGGCGGCACGAACAACAGTTCTGTAAGAAGATTTTGAGGCAAGAAGATGCCAGGCGGATGGCTTGATAGTCTTCAAAGGCTACATCAACAAGAAGCTGTGTGAAGGTTTGGTGGATGTGGATGCAGTATCTCATTTCTTGACACAAGTGTTGTGGAAGCTCTTAACCTGAGGACAGAAGTCAAGGATTTATGCAATGAACAGAAGGTGTTACTTGCCAACACTGCAAAGATGAAGTCGACTGAGTATTAAGGATTTAATCGATCCGGTCAGCAAGGCCACTTACTTCACCGAATTAGATATGAGAAGTGGATATTGGCAAATCACGATGGAGGATGCCGACATACAAAAAACAACATCTTGGTCGGGTTATGGTCTACACGAATTTTAATTAATGCCTTTAGGACTGGTCAATGCAGAAGCAATGTTTTAGTGTGCTACGAACGCCATATTGTTTTCATGGATGGATGGTGCACCTCATCTTATATCGATGATCTGTTGACCTACAGTGGAGGAAGACAACATCTGAAAGATTTAGGCAAAATCCTAACTGCATTGGGAGATGGAAGATACTACACAAACATGCCCAAGTGTGATTTCGTGAAGAAAAGCGCACAATATTTGGGATACAAGATCGGAGCTAGAGCAGTTTACATAAAGACCCAGAAGGTCCAGAAGGTTGTTGACTGGCTGACACCGAAAGGACGTAACTGGAGTTAAAGGGTTTCAAGGACTTTGTAATTTTTACCGACAATTTATCTGGAAATTTGCTTAATTGGTTAGACCATTGATGGGGTTGACCAAGAAAGATGCCACTCTTGACTGGGATGACCACAGAGAGCGTTTTTTCCAAGCACTAACAAATTCTATTACAGAAGAACCAGTGGTACATTTTGATGTGTCAGATACTGTGGTTGGAGATGTGCTGTCAGCTCGTGTCGAAGAAGGATTGGACAGACTACGACCATGTGCAAATGCATCAAGTGCTTTCTGAAATTCTGAAAGGACGTATACAGCCTACCAAAAGGAGCTGTTTGCACTTAACTATGCCTTGAAGTTGTGGCGGCCGACCCTGTTATCTCCACCTGACACTGTGTTTACGGACAGTTCCGGAGTATCCCGAATAGCAAAAAAAGGGCGGCTGACACCTGCTCAATCTGCGAATCGTCAAAGGACAGGCCAATCAGACCGCAGATAGTATTTCAAGGAAACTAGAGTCAACTGTTTTTGCAGCTCTGACAATCGAGAGTATCACTTGAAAACGATTTTCCAACAAACACTTGAAGAAGGATGGCGATGACCCATCCATAGTCGAACGGAACTGTTTTCTGTCGAAGCCAACAATAACAGGATGAAGAGAAGTCGACCCTCGCCACTTCGGAAAGCGAAAATTTTATTCAGACAGTAAGGAAGGCTTGCTATTTGCCAGGATTGGACATTGAAGCCAAGACAATAGTCCATGCTTGTGCTGTGTGCGCAACAACGAAGGCAACACATGAAAGAGTTTTTGGACTAAGCCTAGCAAACTAAGCCTGCTAAACCTTTCAATACCGTGCTAATGGATTTTTAACGAGATTACCGACCACCATGCAAGGGAGCTCTTCTAGTCATCATCGGCGAACTTACAAAGTGGGTGATCAGTCCGACAAGAACCCCTGTGAGACTGCCTGTGACGGCAGAAGACGTAGCAAAGATCTTCTTGCAGGAGGTTGTAAGGTTTGAAGGATTTCCAAGAAAACTAGTGAGTGACCGAAATGCTCGCTTTCACCCAGACTTTTGGAAAATACTTATGTAGCTGTCTGGATGTCATCACGCTTGTCCTTCACCATACCATCCTAAGACGGTCAGAATGACAGAGAATGAATGCGACTATGCTGCAGAATTTGAGATGATAATGTGTGGACCAGCAGGCATTGATCATGGGATGAATACACGATGTGTGCCGAGCTGGTCCACAATTCGGCAATACACAAAAGCACATCATTCTCACCAATGAAGTTAACACTGGGATGTAAGGGAATCCATCCACGGTTATAAATGACCGGTCTAGACCCAGGAAGCACTGGAGTCAAGAGCCTGGAGACTATCCTGGAGAACTAAAAGAACACAAGTGCCTTCCATTCGGGATAAACGCTGCACCAGAAGTCTTCCAGAAGAAGATGTCAAAGATCCTCGAAGGATTACAAGGTGTGCAAGTCAACATCGACGACATACTAATATACGGAGCGACGGTCCAAGAACACAATGAACGCCTCCTGAAAGTACTCCAACGACTGATGCAGAGTGAAGTAACTCTCAACAAGGAGAAATGCAAATTTGGGGTACGGAAAATCAATTCCTGGAATTCTTTAAGTCAATAGATCTATTGTTTAGCAAAAATACTAACCCTCTAATTATTATCGGAGGTGACTTTAATT
>JAQGBX010007485.1:0-11384 GCA_034698745.1 Megaphyllum sjaelandicum | reverse complement strand
AAAAGACTTTACAGACTTATGCCTCACCTTGTAGCCTACACCCGGTGTACACCAGATTGACGATTCGAATGCGCCATAAAAAAAATTTGGTAATAATTGGTTTTCTGGAAACGAAATAACCTAACCATGGCGACCATAGGACGCAGCTTTGGAACATTTGAAGGCTAAACCATGGCAACCAAGGAATTAGAAGAAAGGTAATCATGGAATGATCAAGGAATTAGAAGAAAGGTAACCATGGCAACCATGAAATGATCGCGACAATCATAGATCAAGAACTGCAACCATGACAACCGTGGAATGAGACTATACGTAACTACGGCAACCATGGAATGACATGACGTATAAGCACGGCAACCAAGGAATGATCAAGGAATTAGAAAAAAAGGTAACCATGGCAACCATGAAATGGTCACGACAATCATAGATCAAGAACTGCAACCATGACAACCGTGGAATGAGACTATGTAACTACGGCAACCATGGAATGACATGACGTAAGCACGGCAACCAAGGAATGATCAAGGAATTAGAAAAAAGGTAAGCATGGCAACCATGGAACGATCCAGACAACCATAGATCAAGAAATGCAACCATGACAACCGTGGAACTAGAAATGTATCCATGACGACCATGGAACGAGACGACGTAAATACTGCAACTATGGAATAACATGACGTAAGCACGGCAACCAAGGAATAAGAAGAAAGGTAACCATGGAATGATCACGACAACCATAGATCAAGAAATGCAACCATGACAACCGTGGAACTAGAAATGTAACCATGACGACCATGGAACGAGACGACATAACTACGGCAGCCATGGAATGACATGACGTAAGTACGGCAACCAAGGAATGATATGAAATAATATTACGTAACCACGGCAACCAAAGAATTAGAAGGAAGGCAACTATGGCAACCAAAGAACGAGACGACGTAGCCACGGCAACCAATGGAATGATACGACATAACCACGGCAACCAATGAGATGACACTACGTATCCACGGCAACCATGGAATGATATGACGTAACCACGTCATTTCCTTATTCCCAACCGTTATAAGAGGAAAATCCCAACCAAGCCAAGAGCGCCACCAAATCCCAACCATCTTCGACTGCAAACTTAGCCCAAAACATATTAACGTTATCACTTCCGAAATGAAAATTCGGCGGTTTCACGGAAACTGTATCCGGTTTGTCGCGATCTCGGACAACCAACCGCCTTTGTTTTCGTACAGTTTCGCAGTTTGCGGTTTTTGGGTGCAGAAGAGTGGACGGACATTCGTAAACTTGGACGATGATGGATTCGTCCGTTTTCTCCAGAGCTTCCGGTCTTATACTCGCCCCCTCGATTCAGAAATCCCGATGAAAATTGATCCTGTAATCCAAGAGGGCTAAAACCGACCCCTGGTCTTAGTTCCCAATAGGAAATGGGATCTTTTTTTTTCTGGGAATTTGGGAGGGGTCCTTGAAAAACCAGATGAAAAACGGATGAAAGATGCGCTCGGGGCCATGTGTTTTCACCCCCGTTGGTCAGCAGAGCTTCTTAAGGGGCTTTAAGGGCTCCCCCTTCCCTTGACCTTCGGCTGACCTCCGACTGCCCAGAGGACGCTTGAGCGATCGAACAGCTGCGCCCTCTCACCGAACGGGAGCTCATTAAAGCGGTTGGGATTTTTTTGTTTTTGTTTGAAATGGCGCTTCCTCCTCGCCACTACGTGTTTAAAAATGACCCAAAATTAGGGATGGAATGAAAACAAATCGAAATGGACGTGCTTCAAAAGGGGAAGAACAGAACAACATCCATTTTCTTAGGCTTTCTTCTCACTTCCCCCAAAATGTTTGAGCTTCCTTCCTAACCAACATATAGTCAGTCTCATCCAAAAAATCAGTTTTCTATTCTTTTCTTCTATAATTTCGAGATCAATGAGAAACTTCGTTTCATCTTCAGAATTTAACAAATGACGTCATCATCCGAATTTGCATGAATGATATCATCACCAACATTGTCATTATTAATGACGTCACTACAAAAAAAATTAAGAGTGTCATCATCAGAAGTGCACTGCATGTCAGCATCAGAAGGGCTCATGGATGTCGTCATCAGAATTTTAATTGACGACGTCACTCATTAAAAAGGTACCCATTTTTTAGACAATTAATGGCAATCGGGCATTGTTTCTCACTTTTTTTAGAACATTTCTTTAAACACAACAGACTGTTCGATGTCCTAAAAAATCGGCATTTTCTCGTTCATTTAATCGGGCATTTTTTCGGACATTTAATGGTACATTTAATCAGGCATTTTCCCCGGACATCGAAACGGACAATTATAATCAGATGTCTTAAAATTTCCGATTAAATTAAATCGCACACAATATCACCGTCCAAAAGTTTTCTGAATGACGTCATCAGAATTCTCAAAGGAACAACAACATCAAAATTTAACAAATGACGTCAACATCCGAATTTTCATGAATGACGTCACTAAAAAAAATCAAGAATGTCATCATCAGAAAGGCATTGAATAACGTCATCAGAATTTTTATTGGTGACGTCATTCATTAAAATGAAAAAATACCCATTTTTTGGACATTTAAAGGCACATTCTTTCGAACATTTACAGTATTAGGAAATTTTTTCGTCAATTTATTAAACGGGCATTCTTTCGCACATTTTTTTTAGGACATTAAATCGAACGCTCTGTCATATGTCCGAAGAAATCGACATTTTCTCGTAAATTTAATCGGGAATTTTCTTTTCGCAAATTTAATCGCACATTTAATCGGGCATTTTTTTCGGACATTTAATCATAAGTCCCAAAAACGCCAGATTAAATTAAATAGCACACAATGTCACCGTGCAAACGTTTTCTGAATGACGTCATCAGAATTTTAAGTTGATGACGTCATTAATTAATAAAAATCTGGGCTATTTTCGGATTTTTTGGGGTTGTTGTAACCATGTAACCATGCTTCCAAAACCCTTGTAACTACCCCTTCAAGTCGGTTCTATGTCAAAATAACTGCTGGTAGTAGTTAGTAAAGCAAATACTAATATTTTTTTAAAAAAAGATTGAAAAGAAATCGTATTCTTAAACAGAATGAAAAATCCAACTTGGCTTAGACAGCAATTTCTTGAGATTTTTTTTAGTTTCAACACGTCATCCTTCAGACATTTTGAAATTAATGGAAACGTTGATTTCGGCCCTTAATTTGAGTGGCCTCTTGAGTGCATCCTTAGAAAAAAAAACATGTTGTTTATCAACTTCTGTTTGAAAGTTTCTCTTCTGTTCATTAATTACGCATCTCTCTCATCAACTAAGTGAAGTTGTCCAAATCTCAGTGCGAATTAATTACACAAACAACAACCCCAAAAAATCCGAAAATAGCCCAGATTTAAAACGAAATACGAACCACGTGATGCGCGTCTGTCCCAACACCAAGAAATGAGATAACCGCGCATTTCAGAAGACACAAAAAAACATTCAATTTCAAAAATATATGGAAAAAAAAAATACTGTTTATGCATTCAAGATGGCGGCTTTAAGAGTGTCCCCCATCTGTTCATTCTCTGTTAAAATTATGGCGAATACTTTAGGCAACAAATTGAAACGTTTTCGTTGCAATTGTTTCTCTACAGTTTCTGTAACTCAGGTATATTTTACGAATTTCCCATTTACGAAAACAACGTTTTTACGAACTACTGCTTTGGTCCCGAAAAGTATGCCTAGGCGTAACAGGGTTCCCCCAGAAATTTCATTTTCAACTTCCGTGACTTTTCCAGGTTTTGAAAAAAAAATTTACAATTTTGTCCACGGAAAATGTGGAAAATTTGTACTAAGAAAACACAGAGAATTTTGAAAATTTGAACACGGAAAACGTGGAAAATTTTTGCAAATTTAAACTCTGAAAACGTGGAAAAATTTTGCAAATTTGTACTCGGAAACCGTGGAGTATTTTTTGCAAATTTGTACTCGGAAAACGTGGAAATTTTTGCAAATCTGTATTCAGAAAACGTGGGAAATTTTGCAAATTAATACTCAGAATACGTGGAAAATTGTGTAAATTTGTACATGGAAAACGTGGAAAATTTTGCAAATCTGTACTTCGAAAATGTGGAATTTTTTTTTGCAAATTTCTACTCGGAATTCTGCGTAATGTTAATTTTCGTTTCCGCATTATGAACTAAAATTGGACATTCTCTCTGTTTTATAAACTCAATTTCCTCATTCAGTGTGTTTTCTTATCACCGTTTTCTTCCGGGGAACGGGGAATTTCCTCAAATTGGTTCCGATGTTATAAACTAAAATTATACAAGTGTACATTCCCTCTGTTTTACGAATTCAATTTCCTCATTCAGTGTGTTATTCTTTTCACTGTTTTCTTCCAGGGAACGGGGAATTCCCTCAAATTGGTTGAATTTCAGACCATGAATGTAGATTGCCTTTATAGGGAGTTTTTAATGTCAATTTCATTTAGGAACTTTCTATTTTACGAACTTGTTTGGGGCTCCCTACAGGTTCGTAAAAGCGCTAGTTAACATGGAATTGCAAATTCCTCATCAAATGCAAACAAATTAAAAACATTTCACTCGATGTTGCGTGTTTTGATCTTTAGAAAGCAGTTGTTTTTTTTAAATTATTAAAAACATACTGAATGAGGAATTCACATTTTGAAGTTAGGCTATGTATTTGAAAAATGTTAACAGACCTCTTAATGTAGACCTCTTAAAGTTTTCCCTTTGCCCTTATCAAAACTAAAATTTATTGAAACCTAAAAAAAACACGTCTGCCAAAATGGCGTACTTACTGAGTCCTTAACGTGAAAGCTGCACTAGTAATGGAAGATGGGAGATTCAATCCTTTGGTGATTTCTCTCCAGATTTTCTTGTTGATGACCTCCACTAATCCTCCTCTGGCTGTGACTAGGTTGTATAATTCGTAGAGATCGAGCACCTGTTTGGCCATTATTGGAATACGATTAACGGGCGTACCTGAAGGAAAACAACATCAAATTAGATCAAGATGCCCGAGACGAATTAAGCAAAAAATCAGAACATAAAATGCGCAGGAATCTGGAAATCTTATATAATGACAAATTCCGTTTTGGGCGAAAGTATTTCTGACGGACATGACGTCACGAGCTGACTGATTTTGTAGTATTGAAATTACTCGAAAAGTATCTTTGACAGATGTGACGTCACCAGCTGACTGATTTAAATATATATTGCAGTATCGAAATTACTCGAATAGGTATTTCTGGCGGATATGACGTCACGAGCTGATTGCTTTAAATATAAACAGTATTATCGAAATTAATCAAAAAGTATTTCTGATGGATATGACGTCACTAGCTGACCGATTTACGTACATGCATATACATGTACTATTTTATCGAAATTACAGTAAAACCTGGAAAAGTGACCACCTGTTTATGCTGCCCACTTTTTAGTGTATGGTTTTTTCTAGTGTACATGCGTTTAAAGTGAAAGGCCTGGCTGGGTAAAAAATCCCCTGACTTTTTACACAACTTCCTAAAATCCCCTGACAATCCCAGGTTTCCCCTGACCAAAAAAAATCCCCTGATAATCCCAGGTTTCCCAGAAATGTGGGAACCCTGCCGACTAATTTAAATACATACTGTAAGATTATCGAAAAGCATTTGTGACGGATATGACGTCACGACGTTATCCAGCGCCCCCTGGTGGTCGACCCGTTCGTCAAGTGGGGAGTTTTTTCGGCGCTAGGGGTGAGTGGGGATTGGCCCTTTAACGCGAGGTGAATGAATAACGAAGGTGAGAGGTGCGAGTATCCTTCGGTCAATTATGTTTTCTTATAAATAAATTAATCGAAAAGCAGAGGGGGGTCATCGATGATCAGCGTGTCAGATGCCCCTGCCAACATTCTACAGGTTTTTTTTTCCTCTCTTCTGTAATCAGATTAAAAGCGGAGATATACGGGAGACTTGCGCGAATATAAAAACTGAGATGCAAATCTAGGACCCACCTTTCACTTAGCATAATGCGGGTTTTGCACCCGAAAATGCAAACAAAACGAAAGGAACGAGTGAAATTAAACGACTCTGAATGATTCGGGAATGTGTTTTAAAATCATCAAATATCCGATAAAAAATGTGCACGTTCAAGTTGTTTTGATTTGACTTAGGTCACAAGATGGCGCCTGTGATAGTTCAATACATGTATTTACAACAACAAAAAATGTTTCAAATAACAATAATCTAAGATATTTTAGAAATATTCGAATATATATTTACAAATAATGGGTTTCACGGAAGAAAAGGTCCACCTTGAATTTACATACAGCAGCGCCATCTTTGCTAAAACAGATAGCGCCATCTATTGCGACCCTCCTTCAAAGCAATATCCCTTTGATTTCAGGATTTTTATTTTTATTTTTTAATTTCGTTACGTGCTTATTTTTTAAGATGTTTCAGTTGGTTCTTTTAAAACGATCCATTGAACCATTTCGAAAAATGAGCATGTTTCGATAAAGTTGTGGACAAAAGTTGTTCGATTTGAAAGGGCTCACA
Organism: Megaphyllum sjaelandicum; assembly: GCA_034698745.1. Lineage (NCBI taxonomy): Eukaryota > Metazoa > Arthropoda > Diplopoda > Julida > Julidae > Megaphyllum > Megaphyllum sjaelandicum. The sequence goes on along the minus strand of JAQGBX010007485.1, from coordinate 4,830 downwards.
AGATGGCGCCTATGTTAGTAAAATGTTTCCAAAATATGTTCCACATAATTAATAATATAAGATATATTAGACGTAGAATTCGAATTTGTATTAACAGTTAGTGGGTTCCATGGAATTAAGATAATGATTATTAATGATGTCCACCTTGAATTTACCTACAACAGCGCCATCTATTGCGACCCTCCTTCAAAGGAAAAACTATTTTCAGGAACATTTTTCGAGATGTTTCAGTTGGTTCTTTTTAAAAAGGATAAATGGAATCATCTCGGAAAATGAGCATGTTAAGAAAAACTTCTAGTCAAAAGTTGTTTGATTTGAAGGGGGTCACAAGATGGCGCTTGTGATGGTTCAATATTTACAACAACAAAATGTTACAAATAACAGAAATCTAAGGTATCTTAGACGTAGCCTTTGAATGTGTATTAACAAATAATGTAGGTGATTCCATGGAAATAAAATGACGCCGACATTGACTTTACCTACACAAAAGCGCCATCTATGCTAAAACAGATCATTCAGCGCTAGAGCTAAACCACAAATCTTTATCATCAACTCCTCTTAGCATTTCACTTTATTAATAACAACATGATGAAATCTCGTTTGAAACGAGATTCTTGATTAGCTCTGACGTTGAATTTAATCTCCAAAGTTTTTGAGACGGATTTCATCATCACGTCACCACTGTCATGGCGGCCAACCGCGACCCCCCGCGGCTCTCGCGAAAATCTCGCGTGATCTCGGCCCGTTATCACGGCTCGCACGTGCCGAGCGACGTCAACGCCCTCTTTCTCGCGTACTTAGACTTGAGGGAGAGGGGATTTTTTCTTTTTTTTTTTTTTTCCAAACCCCAATTTTGAAATTATCATATTTTTCATAAGAAGGCCGAGTTAAGCCTCTCGTAATCTCGTAAACTTCTCGAGTAAGAGGCCATAAAACTAGGGGAAAAAAACAGGCTGGCTCGTGCCACCGCCATTACGCCCGATAGGCGGCGCTGCAGCTCGACGCGCAACGCCCCCTACCGGCTTCCGTCTCAATTATAAGAGGTGCAACAAGTAACATCAGCTCACGTCATAACAATGTTCCATTTAAAAACGAAAGTAACCAATGAATACTTGTTGCTTATTGTTGCCATTTGTTTCTGGAAACAAACTTGTGTAAATATGTGTTTAACTCTCTGTTGTCAGAAATTGTACTGTCTAACTACATGGAACTATCCTTTTAACCAGGTTGGCTGTAAGAGTTATCTTTGTAACCTTTCCTTACCTTTTCAATTTTTATTGAATAAAATTATTATTATTATTATTAAATAAAGGCAGGCATACACGAGGCAATGTGTTGCCATGTTGCTGGCAATAAAAGGCTTGTTCAGAAAGTCATGTTCTCTAAAAAGCAAATTATGAAAAATCAAATGTTCCAATATCTTAATTTTGAAAACATAAATGAAATTAATTACTCAGAAATCCGTTGCCTTAAATTTATGTAAAGGCCGTCATACAGGAGGCAATTTGTTGCCATATTTCAGGAAATTAAAGTTATGTTCAGAAAGTCATGTTGTTTCGCTTTTTAAATACGAATTATAAGAAATCAAATGTTTATTTTTTTAATTTTAAATACATAAATGAAGTTAATTAGCCAGAAATAGGTTGCCGGAAATTCGGCAATAAATTGCCTCATGTATATGGCCTTTACACAAATGTTTCTTGAAACAAAACTACAGTATGTAAGAAAATATGTTTATGTTCCATGTGTTCAGGTTTATAAAAACCATTGAACGTGGTATTCCATCTAGAAGAAAAATACCATGCCATTTCATTTCTAGAATGTACCAAAGCAACCACATTTCATTTCTAAAATGTAACCATAGCAACCACATCCCATTTCTAGAATGTAACCACAACAAACATTCCATGCCTAGAATGTAACCATAGCAACCACATCCCAATCCATTTCTAGAATGTAACCATAGCAACCAAATTCCATTTCCAGAATGTAACCATAGCAACCATTCGGCGTTCCATACAAAAGAGAGAAGAAAAAAAAGTAACCATGGAAACCACGCAATCCGTGGTACTCAGAAAGACTTCTAAACAGTTTGTAAATCTCTTCCCTTCGAATAAACGCACTATTTTCGCACTTTTTTATTTCATTTTTTTATTTCTTTCCCAAGAAATATGTCTTTCATTAAAAAAAAGTTTCTCCGAATTTAATTTCGCAAAAGTTTCCAAGAAGCGGACGGAGTATATATTTTGCATTTTTGGCAAGATGCGAAATTTCGCAATAAAATAGAAACCGTACCCCCCAAAACCTCCATCACCCCCCCCCCCCCAAAAAAAAAGTCTCATTTCAAATCTGCTCGATATAAAACTTGGTTAGGATTAGAGTAGGAAGAAATTTTATTTTTAAATCGGGGGATATATTTATGTAGGGAGCACCTCGCGTCTGTCTGCACTGGTGCGTGGCTGGGGTGAGGTCTGGCACTCATCACAGGGGTACAAAAAAAAAATTTTTTTTTTGGTAAGGGGGTGCGAGTGGGGTGAGGGGGACAATATACGTAAACATATAAGAGCGAAGGAATTAATGTTGCGTGCAGGCAAGCCGAAAGTTTCCAATTTTAAATTTAGACTAAATTTCAACCCCCGCATTTTCATCGGAAAAATGTAATGGACCCAGATGTGCGAAAAAAAAAAAGAGGGGGGGGGGGAATCGTGGTTTAGGGGGAAATCTTGAGGGGTAACGAAGAAAATGAGGTCAAATATGGTGACGGTGGTGTGGGGGGCGGCTCGTTTGCGGTAAGTTAAAAAATCCTAAATGATAGCCGAAGTGGGGGTGGACCACAGACGGATATTTTTGGAACGTGCTCGCCACCGATTCGACCCCATGAAAAACCGAACGGAAGGAAGTTTGTTGGGGGAAACAAAGGCGAGAAATTAGGAATTTTGATCAATTTGTCAATAAAAGTCAACAATAAATTCGCACTAAAAGAGTTCGTTCACACTGCCTTTCAAAAATGTAGCAATTACAGGCAAGTAACATTCAAAAAACGCGTTTTTAAACGGAAAATTCGATGAAAATCGAACGATATTGAAGGCGGCCATCTTGTGGTTACTTAAGTTCGAATACGACATTCCATGGTTGCCATAGTTACTAAATTTCAAATACGACGTTCCATGGTTGCCTTGGTTACTAAAATTCAATTGCGACGTTCCATGGTTGCCATAGTTACTAAATTTCAAATACAAAATTCCATGGTTGCCATATTTAGTTACTAAATTTCAAATACGACATTCCATGGTTGCCATATAGTTACTAAATTTTAAATACAAAATTCCATGGTTACCATGGTTTCTAAAATTCAAATACGACATTCCATGGTTGCCATAGTTACTAAATTTCAAATACGACGTTCCATGGTTGTCATGGTTACTAAAATTCAATTGAGACGTTCCATGGTTGCCATGGTTATTAAAATTCAAATACGATGTTCCATGGTTACATAAATTCGTTACATTTCTAATTTTGAAATACACTAAATTCGTCATAAAATTAAATTCATATTTTTTTAAATTTAATTTACTTTAATTTATTAAATATCATTCTGCTGGATCGGATCTGCTCACGTTTGCCAAAGCATTTTTTGAATTAAATACACTTTTTGAAAAATCAGTGAAAACTAAGTAATTTAAAGCACCGTAAATTGAATTGCATCGGAAATGGAGGCTTCGCTGCGCTAAACCCCCTTAAACAAACCTTGACTGATCAAAATCTACACTAATCGACCATTAAACCAGCTTGAGTATGATACAACCCAGCGTTAAATCATTTATCCAAAAAAAACCAATTGTGATTATGTACATTCCTCTTTGTTGATTACTTTCTTCACATTCTTATGCTCACTGAGATTACAAGACCATCAAGAGCCAGCGACTAAAGCCAACAAACAAAATAATTCAATTTCGGGGAGTGGTCAAGGAAGGTGATGACCACATCCTTCATCTTTTGAAAATAGGATTTGCTTAACCTTTGACCCCCTTCGGTACCAAATCATAACAATAACGACGTGCCATTTCCCCCAATTTTCGATTTAAAGCATACATCAATGGTCAGTTGGTGGTCAGTCGGAGGTGGCTCAAGGAGGGGGAAGAGATTTTTGGGCAAAAATTTAATGAGACCCCACGTAGAGTCCAAAGCATATGCAGCCAGACCCTCTCGCTTGAAAATAAACGATAAAAAGCAAACAGAAAACAATAAAAAGTTCAATTCTGCAAACATTTCTGAACATCCAAAGGAATTTCGGGTTTGAAATTTACAAATTCTTTGCTTAGGAAGATCACCCATCGAGAAAACAAATTGAAAACGTTAAAACTTTTATCTCAAAGATTACTCGAGATAGAATTTCAAAATAAAAATCCTAAGCAATGCACCGTTTTGTGGCAAAATCCAAAACATTTCCGAAACCACTTGAGTAAGAACAGCTGAGCAAGTAATGCATCTCACCGCCGCTTTTAACCTTTTTTAAAATAAGAAATCCCCTAACGAGATTTTGGTATACAGATTGTTCTTTCGGATTTCAGCATTTATAGGAACAGTTCATAAACTGCCTGAGCAAGGACGGAAGCGTAAGACAAGCATTTCTTCGTTTATTCCTGCTTCGTAAAAAGATTAGTTTCACTCAAAACTATTCGTAGAAAGATGCCAGAATATATGAGCAAATACTCGAGAACATATTGCAAGCTGGCTAGAAAACTGATATTTCTAAAATCACTTAAGTAAGAACCGAACAGTGAGCAAGAGATTCCTCAGTCCATTTATTGGGTTTATAACGAAAAACCC
>JAQGBX010007484.1:0-11385 GCA_034698745.1 Megaphyllum sjaelandicum | reverse complement strand
AGATAGCCGACCCAGGAATCGAACCTGAGTCTACCGAATGCAAGACGAGGATGCCAACCTCTAAGCCACCTTGCTCTGTGAGTAACAAGAAAAGCACCTGTTCAACGTCTCAAAAACCTTGGCAATTAAGCCAAGGCAAGTGAAAGCAAGTATATACTTGGAATATCTTTGGATTTTATTAAAGATAACCCCGCAAGGGAGGAGATGTATAGGACGGGTTATGTCAAACAAGTAATGATGTATATAAACCTAGAGGTTCTTGAAAATCTTTAATTTTTTTCGCGGTTTAACTATAGAGTCAACAAGTTCAAAACGAGGTCTTATATAGGCATTAACATCCGAGTCACGAGTCATTGCACATTGTAAACCAAGAAAAAGACTTCAAGATAAAACGCAAAAGCGATTAAGAACGCATCAAAAGAAAAATCATTTGTCATCACGACTGATCGTAATGATCAGTGCGTAAGGATAAAAAACCCTTTTTTATTTTCCACAATTATTTTTGTTCTGAATTTGGAAACCTAAAGGCAACTCCCCGTGAATCAATCTCTGCTTTCAATTCTTTCATCAAAACATTTTTTCTGCTAGATTGGTAATGCGATTTAGTTCATACGATAAAAGTAAATTGACCTTTTTAGATTTCGATTGAAAGCGTAATCTGATGGTTTTTGTATAGACAGAAATTTCTATCAAACCTATAATTCAATGCCTATACAATGTATCTTTAATTCTTAAAGTATCGTTTTAGATTCAAGGAGTTACAATTAAAAATTCGGTTGAGCATATTTAAAGGCAGTACGGCTTTCTTGAGTTTTCTATTCGGTAAATTGCTTCCTGAAACTTGTTTACGAAGATTCGAAATCTGCTGCAATCAATAAGTTCCTTTTATTCAATGATTAGACGATTTTTGAGCTACTAACTAGCTTGCCTTTCAATGAACTTACATTTTCTTTGCCCAAGAAGCAAAAAAATCCATGAGCATAATCATGTAATCTGGTTAAGTTAAATGCTAACTTTAACATATCGATAGCTCCTTCGGTTTATCGTTCAGTTTGATATTCATGCCTCCAAATCTTTTCAGCTTACGAAATATTCTTGTTCTCGTTAGTTTGAGTGCTAAAAATAGGCAAAGTTTAATTCAGATGTTGTTTTTGTTCAACCATCTGCGTTTAAACATAATTGCGATCGAGCCTCGCGAGCAGGATGTTATTTCCTTAGGTGGATCACGTGCATCGTACAAGAATATTGCACGTGATCATTGCACGATTTCACGAATCTCACGATTCCACGAGGATTTGCTAAAAGCCTCTCTAACATAAGCATATACTGTATATATATGTTTCTGCATGTTGTCATCAAGCAAAATTAGTGTTCTTAGTTTAATGCATGCGAATAAAGAATCAAAAAAAAAAAAAATAAACAAAAATGAACGAAAGTTGAAACGCAACGAACGCCAACGCAGAATGAGTAAATTAAGCGAGCTAGTTCGTATACAAAGTACTCCTACCTGATGCTTTGGATGAAACCGTGAGTAGGGTGGTAATCCCGAGGGTGACCCTTCCAGGAACAGCCTCCACGTCCATCCAGAAAGACACCCAAGAGATGACCACGACGAGCATCGTCGGCAAGTAGCTTTGAACCAGATGGAATCCGATGGCTCGTTGAAGAGAAAATTCTGCCAAAATGCAGCTGTATTCTGGAAATACAGGGGGCGATAATCGATTAACACAGAGGAATTGTGGAAATTAAAACTTGTATTAACTTATCTAATGTGATAGCAAAAGTTTGGCTTTGCAAATTCTGATTTAGTTAATATAGTTCCACTCCCACTTTCCAGAAATTTGCACACTACAGCTGTACACCCATAAATAGCTTAGGAATGTAAAGGAACGCATTTTAATTTCCTCTTTTTTTGTAAACATGTTGACGTGGATTTGATGATTTTCGTCATCAGAATGGAACCTCGATCGGAATGTTTACAGAAATGAGGAAATTAAACAGGCTTAGCTGGCCAAAATCGAGGATTTTTCGTAAAGTTTGTATCGAAACCCTTTCAGTTCTGTAGTCCTACGATATGGAATTCGCAGTTCGCTGAAAATTAGCACGGGGCTATGTCCGCATTCCCAATCCATTATCAATTCCCCAAACCGTGCTAATTTATGTCAACTGCGTCTGCGCAATATATTTAAAAGCTTACTAATAGAGCGCGGAAAAACCAAAAGTATGCATTGTTTAGCGCGTGCATTACGAGAACTGTTTCAATTAAAAAGTACATTAAGGTCGGATTGCCTGAGGATTCTTGGCATTCGAACAAAGCCAAGAGGATATATTGAATGTCAAATTAAGAGTATAGCATTTCGACAAATTATTCAGTGATCCTTATAGTTACAATGCAGAATCCCAGACAACATAACCTCCACCTCGGGAATGAATAATGAGGTCGTGCTCTTAAAATAATTTGCATCAAAGGGAAACACAAATATGCCACTATAATTAATAAGATGCGTTTCCGCAAAAAGGTGGATTCTCCATCGTGTTTGCATCGCTAACTTAATGAGTGTTCAATGCAGCCCACAAACATTTTCAATTATAGGCGATGTAAGCTTAGGCAGCCATTAATGTATCACGTATTATAACACGCTTTAATGCCTCGCAACTACGCGGTGAATGTGCGAATGTGTTTTGCCATTAAAATTGTTTAAATAACCTTTGCGGAGGAAACCTACTTCAATAACTTAGCTCTGAGAATTCATTGATTTCACCGCAAATTTATGTTACGTTCCACTGAAGCATTTAATTTTAACGTGAACAAATAAGCCATATAACTCAGACAGAGAAGCTTTACGGATCGTACTTTGGCAGTCATAAAATCAAGTATACACAATCGACACACTAATTGGATATTGCTTTTGTTAAACCAACAAATACACTATATTACTGATTATAAAGCTTCTGCGTTCTTCATTGAAGTTGTAGACATGCAGGATATATGCAAGTAATTGCATAAAGTGCGCCAGAATCATTTGAATACACGTATGGATATCTCGCGTTTAACTAACGTACTCGGAAATTTAAAATTAACCAAAGGAAATCTCTAAGTCTATGATAATAGCTTTTCGGATCTCTCGACTTAATCCGCTTTGATCAAGGTGTTGGCTTTAAAGCAGCTTGACAATAATTGGACTAATTCCGATGCTAATTAATCAAGCAGGTTAAATCGAAGTTGCCTTAATTCAAGTAATGTAGACGCAGTAAAGATTAACTTATAAGATGTCAAAGAAAATTATGTTCAAAAATCAGTGCTCACCGATACCGACAGCGATTTTGTCAAGGCAACACGTGACTAGATTATATCAAACGCAAATACGTGTATTGTTGAAGCAAGAAAATAAATGCAAAACTGTAAGCTGGTGCAAAAATTAACCCATCTTTGAATACTCATCACAGATGACGCGAGTTATTTCCTCATTTGCGGAATCAGCAATCGCTTTGAAATTGAATTCATTTGTTTACCAAATTTATGGCAGTAAAAGCATTTAGTTTTCTGATCATCTGCACGCGACAGACAAGTGACCCTTTTCTGCTCATCCAGCAATCTGATAAAATTTAGATCGATCGATTGTAATTCAACTATATTTCAAGGAAATATGCTCGAAGCAACTCGCTAACTACATGTACAGTAAGTACATGTACAAAATAACTTTGGAAACAGTTGATGCTTGAAGCAACTCTACACAATTTGCTATTTATACTGTAGCCAAGACTAATTGTTATTGGCATTCTATAACTGGTCTTATCTGGTATCTGTTATTATGGTTTTAGAAACAACATGTTTTCGGCACCATTTTTTGGGTAAATTCTATTACTCTTGCATTTACGAACTGCATAATATCTGTTTTGAATAAGCGTTCTCATCATCCCTTTCAATTTCATTCGCCTGAATGCATTAAATTATTCGCATTTGGACAACTCATTCGCAACCTTGCAATGTATGAGATGCGTTTTTAAATTGATCGTAAATCGCATTTCCAGAACCCATTAAAGTTGATAGAAAAAATTAGGCTTGTTTGCTTGACGTGGTTTCAAAATAATGCCATTTTCGAGCAAACAAAGGTAATTTCGATAAGAATTTCGAATTCGGAGTATATATATATACTGTATAAAAGTAGACTGTAGACCTATGATCTTCAGTCCCATAACGCCATAACGAAAGTTATGTAATGGAGCTCCCATGCTACGAAACAGATGAGATTCTGAGATCCCTCGAGATGTCTGTTAACTCGCTGTCGTTGGTACACTATATTTGTTCTGTCATCATTCCTTGCTCCATTTTCTTAAAGAAGATGATCCTACAGAAGTCCGTGATAAGTGGTCGATTCGATATCTTTCACAGATAGTGGAACAGAACGAACTCATCAAAAAAAAAGTTTCATGGTTAGATCTTTCAAACTTTATCAAAGGTGTATAGGCATTAACTGCGCACGCTCGAGTACGCTCAATATTTAACTACATGGCTTATCAAGCGCTATGAATGTGCATCACAGATTTTCACTTAACGGTGTTAAAAGTAGCGCTGCACTGGATGTGTGCAATTCAGAACGCGACGAACACCTGATAAAAATTGTCACTAACGGGTTTTTCTGGTGCATCTTAGATGTTGTTTCATATAGTTCTGGTATGTAATTTTATTATCTGAACACTGCGCAGATGTATTTCAGGCGTTTCTACCCAAAGTGCCAAATTTGATAGCTTTCATTTTCGAGAGACTGATAAACTTCCAACTCGAGACGATAAGCTGGTAAGCGGAAGTTCGAAATTTCGCGTGAGGATAACGCTCGGATCACCACATCAAAGAAAAATCCAAAAACTAAGCTTTTCTTTACTCAATTCAACGATTAAATTTCAAGATATGAGAGAATTTTCTAAGGCGCGCAAAGTTTGCGCATTACATGCGCAGGAAGAGGGTGGATGGAATTTCAAGATCTTATTTCCAAGTATAAAGCATAGTTTTAAAAAGATGATAAGATTGAGAAGGGTGAAATTCTCCGAGCACTATATCGATCACCTTTGCATACTCGACTTCTATCCTTTCGTTAAAATATCGAGTAAAAATAGCTGAAATACGTACGAACTTTGCGGCGTATGCAAAATTATGCACGCGAGCCTCAATAACAGAAATATCTCTCATGTTTTTAGGAAACACATTTCTCGCATTTCATTTATATAAGGACAATGTTTGCGATACATGATGTGTATAAAAAAAATCTTACCGGATAGATAAGTGGACTGGCAATTTAAATGGCTAATGTTTCGAATTTCAAACTGAGGCATTTTCAAGCCGCTGTACATCGTCACGGGATGCGGCTCCTTCCACTGCAACTTTAAATCGCCCATGGTTTTAGCAACTGAAAGAGGAAAATTGCATTAGGAATTAAATTGTCATTTTCATTAACATGTTTAACGGACAACAGGTGCCGCGTGTCATTTGAAATATCGTCCTTTAAGACGGGAGATTAGTATTTAAATCATTGCTTATAGGTTTGTAAGAGTTTGTCAAAATTATTTTAACGTCGCCCACGGGCTGATACTGTAGGCTACATTATATGCTGAGGAATTGAGTACAATTGTAAAAGTAGTGTCTAGTCTATGCATCATGGATTATCATGGATAATGCATAAGTTAATGTATAAGTTATGCATAATAATGCATAAGTTGGAGTTAAAACAATTTGAATTTCGGCTAAAATCATGGAATCGATATGTGCCTTTCCTGAGGCACAGCTAGAGTGCATTATAAATGTTGAACATTTCCCCTAATGGAGTGATAATGGAGGTATACACAATTACCCATGGTGGTTTTAGAATGCATTAATTACAAGTAGAATTGAAAAATGTCTAAAGAAAAATCATGTGGCATGAAACTAATTACTGTATACGCAACGCTTACTAGGTTCTTTTGATTAAATATTGCTTGTTGACATCGAACCCATTCCTTGAAAGAAATTACAAACTTGGAACACGACGATCGTTTGCTTGGATTGTTTTGAAAGGAAACGTTTTCCGGAAAAAAATTATGTATTATATCGAGTGACTGAGCAGAAACGCGAGTTCGGCTTCCAAGTTTTAAAAGCAAAGTTTTTCACCAAAGCACATAATAGAGATTTGCACTGTAACCCTGTATAAATGGATCCAGGTTATGATTGGCCTGGCCTCTATTGAGAAGCCAATAACGAATGCAATTCTTTTGTTTACTTTAAGCCGGCCATACACGAAGAGAGTTATGTCTGGAAATACGGCATGTTCAAAAAGTTCTGTTTTTCAGAATGTGAAGTATGAGAAATAAAATGTTTTAATTTGTCAATTATAAAAACTTTAATGAAGTTAATTACTTTCAGTTTGAAATTTCCTTTTTTAAAAGCCACGGTTAGTAAGAAGCTCAGAAATATGCGCTTAACTTTTCGGACACGCCTAAAATTGCCAAGTTTCCAGATATAACTTTTCTTTTGTATGGCCGGCTTTATAGGTATACTCATACCGAAGCTTTAAATAATGACACGTTTGGCAGTTGTGAAGTCACGTGTGTAAATCGCACGCTAATTGCATGGTTTCAAAAATTCACTTAAGATTATCCTTGTTTCAAAACCAAATAATGTACTTTATTGCCCACGTGATTCCACGACTGCCAAAAGTAGGCTACCATTCGAAATCTTCAGTAAGAGTATCCCTGAAATCGATAACTTGATTTGGAAATTTTCCATTACAATAAGTGCGATACTTCCGTTGCACAATTCTTAACTACTCGATATACTGTATAAAAGTTGAAAAATATTAAGATGCATAAGCATGACTATTATACAAGTTGTTTTCTTGGCCAAACCATTTTGGGGCCAATAAATTTGGCGGCCAAGAAGACGTAAGCTATCACGCTAAAGAATCAAAGAATTAAGTCTATAGCGGCTATAGCATTTTTGTTGCAGTTGTTCTACGAAATGAGCGCTCAAAATTTATTCACTACTTATACTATATTCTAGGAAATTGGAAGATTACATTTTTCTTACAGAGTAATGATTCTGCTCAACACTAGAGATTTATGTCCCTGCATTTTATACGGCAAACCAATGCATATACTAAAGTACATCGTCCGGCTTCAAGCCTCTGGCTTTGCTTGGTTTTTTTTTCTGTTTACATTACTATTATTATTATTATTATAACAATCTACGAAAGGAAAATTCAATTACTGCATTTAATGATCATTATAAATCATCGTTTTCCAGATTAGTATTCGCCTATTAATTACCAGATTGTTTCTCTTTACCGCGTGTGATAACTGGCTTGAAGCGAAAGTTTCAGAGATTTTAACGGCCGCTCATTTTCCTGCTTAAGCATGCACTTTCCTTCCATTCGTTACATCAGAGAATTTACGAGCTCGTACATTTGGGCCCAGAACTACTGAAGATGGTAGATTAGTCGATTATGTTTCCCGTGTCCAGAAATTATTGCCCTTGGAAAAAGCTTTACCGTGTTAAGGCCAGTATCAGGTATTTGATGCTGTACGTGAGATCTAAGACAAATGCTCCAGGGACTTGGGAAAAAAGTATTAAATCTATCCCAACAATCGTCGCTAAAATCTTTATTGCGGGACTTATTTATCTACGAGTAAATGTGCGATGGAACCGCAGCACGTAGAAGAGCAGTGATATTGAAACAGAAGGTTTCGGTCAAGGAAACTTATGTTTAGTGTTCCGCAAACATATACAGAACGTCCGAGGGCTATTCGAAGGAATATCTAATTTGGACCTTATTGTTGTTTTCACTAATATTGGCGTTACACGTGAGACCCATGTGCGTCCTGCTGCTAACTCAGAGCGCATTCTCGGCGCTGATCCCAGAAAAACCAATAACAAGCTAATATTAATACACAAGAGGCAGTAAATTCAATTTATCATCTGTATGGCGACGATTCGGCATCTCGTGGGCATTTAGATGCATCGTTGGTAACAAACCGTACACAAAAACGAAATCCTACATTTGCTTGGTCACAGAGGTCTGCGCACATCCGCTTATACAGTATAGAATGATTCGAATAAAATCTACTTGCAAAGAAACTTTTCTTATATCATCAAATGCGCTTATCGGTTTGCTGACTTTTAAGACAACTGATGACGTCACAAACATAACAGTATATATCATTTGTGATGCGGAGTAAGCGTATACCCATGGGGAGTGGATGTTAGCATACGCTTGGTTTAGCTTATATGCATTCCAGTATCTTGGAATGGCATCGATGGATAAGAACTTCGACATTTTCAGCATTCAAGCAATGTGGTCAGTTGAAAAGGGGAATCTAATAAAAGTCGAAAACTGACAAAATCTATGCAAACATTTTGCTGATGATCCCTCAGATCTGTGGGGAACATAGAGCATTTCGTAAAAATAGAATTTCTTTTCATAATAGAATGAAAGTATAAATGCATTGTAGAAATTGAAAGAGAATCTTTCAGTATTGGAAATCAAAATACAATTTGTAGCATCTAGGTGATCGATATTCAAGAGTAAACTAACAGATCCTGGAAGTAAAAATTACTGGATTTCTTTTTACTTTACATCGAATTGGGACCAAATCGATATCTCTATACACATAGTATACATGTACACAGAATTCTCGTTAATAAAGCATAAGGTCTGCTTACGTTTCTACGAAATTGCCACAAGAGGCACAAGAGAGACATCGATCCGATCCTCTTGATGCCATTTAAAACTTTAATCAAGGTTTGACTATGTACGATTGCTAAAGGTGGTAACACACTAAAGAAACTTGGTTTCCGAAACTGAAAACTCAGTTTACGTAACGGGAAACTACTGCGATAGTTCAGAAACTGAATGCAGGGTTCGGAAACGTGCATTCCAAATTTGGAAATTAAGTTTCAGTCTTATGTTTCCTTGGTGTATTCCTATACCTTAAGAGTGAATGCTGCGCACTCTATTCCTGTTCATTTCCTTAATTCTTTGCGCATTTTTTATTGATTTAATGATTAAAAAAATATAAACATCGTGATTCGATGTACGATTTTATGTATTTTTCCCCAGTCTGAAAATGTTATGATCGAACTTCGGATTTAAAAGAGCCAAAAATGCCATTTCTATAAAAAACTGATTTTAAATGATTGTCGTTTTACTAGGCTTTAAATTAGACGTTTAGCACAACAGACTTAATGTAGGTACTTACAGCTTGCAATTTCCATGGTGCAGACTTGTCTATCAAGCGGATATTTTGATAAATCCATCATACACGAAAATGTCAGCTTCAACCTATATAAATTAAAAAGCATAGATAAGCACAACGTAAAAACGTTAGAATGATGACAATTTTCTCTGTCAATTGTAACAAATCAACGGAATTGCATTTATAACCCTTGGAAAATACACCATAATTCAAAATGATAATGAAAATAGCAAAGTTTGATTTGAATATAGGTAAGTCCCACCAGGTGTGTTCATATATAACGATTGTCAAAGCATTAGCCTTATTTTCCCTGTATAACTACAATTTTTTATTAATTCCTATTAACCATATCGCTTCCTTATTTGTTGAAAAAATTATAAAGCTAACATGTACGCCTATGCAAATACGAATAAAACGAACTTTCGAAACGATATATAAATTGTGAAGACAAGGACTAGCTGACAAAAAATATATTTCCTCTGACGTGACGCATGCAAAATCATCGGAAAGATTTTTTTTGTTAAAACTACGCAAAATGCGTCGATTTCATCAATGCTGCTTTCAAAACAATTCCTCAAAAAATCAATGTGTTATTCAAGATAGAAAACATATTCAATAAATATTGTTTAAATTAGCGTTTGTAATTAAGCGTAAACTTAGCCTGTAGCGTATATAAACACACATATTTGCTTATTTTACGTAATTCAGTCGTCTATTTTTTCACTTTTTATAACAAAATGCAAATGTGTAAAAATGCACTAAAATATAAGCAATTCAGAAAGCAAACGAAATTTGTATCAGGATGACAGAGAGTAAATAATCCACGCACGTTTTAATAGAAACGAATAACAAAGATAACAGCCCATGTTGCGAAACCCATTTTTAATGGGTTGTTTGATCGTGATCAGATTGAAATGCAAATGTGAGCATGTACGTTTTGAAAGATGAAATTGAAATGGTTGGATTCTTGTCACAACGATGCAAATAAGAAGTGTCAATCGGGAAACGTACTCAGACATATGCGTCAAAAATACATACAGCATGTATGTATAATACACCATTTGATATGGCTTTAACACATGACCATATTGCGTGCAGAAAATGCATTTGCCTGCCAAACTTTTCTCTGCTCTCTATATTATACGCGCATCTTTTCCGATTAATTTTAACAAAAGTACGACACATGATGACTATTGGCAAACAAGACAATTTCAACTGCCAAGTTATCTCACATTTGGCTCGCGGCATTATCAATTTGCATTGTTATCAGTTGAATTATAGTAGCAGTTCACTCCTTCAACCATTATTTGCATTTCGCTAAGATGAACATGATGTTGAAAAAATGTCGAAGTTTATATATACAATGTTTTTAAAATCGGCCTTACATTTCAAGTGTTCAGCATAGTTCTTAACGCGAGGAACAAAGCTTGTCTCATCGATCTCACTTTTTTTCAATGTCGTTGCGTTAAATCCAATTAACCTTTTTGCTCCGCCAGACTATAATTTCGAGGAAACCGTAAGAATTACCCGTATAAAGGGCTCGTGAACTTCGACGAAGCACTGCAATTTAATGAACATAAAATGGGACACTTTTGCAGGAGCGAGTATCAAGTTCGTGGATGCTATGGAAAGCTGTAAATCGCTCTTGGAAACGGCATTCGGGCTGACGTATTGCGTAATATTGCTGGATAAATGAATTATAAAGTAATCTGGCAACCACGCAAGACATTCCGACTGCTCTCTACAATGCATTTTAGCACGTTTAAACACGGGCATATATCCTAAGAACGGCCTAATGTCGGACTATTAGGGCTATTAGGATCTTGGCAGCTAGCCATGCCCAAGATTGTGTATCAAATTCTCGAAAGATCCGAACGGATTTCCCATAATTCAAAAGCACATGAGACGATTATTTTGATGGCTCGGAAATGGACGCTACATGGTTGTTGAAGGTACTAAAGCGCATGATGTTGTGACGTTTTCATGACTTATACGTTCGCCCCCCAAATGGCGCTATACAGCTTCGATGTGTACATGTGGTCATCGTACTGTCTATCATCACTAGTATCTACAGTGAAACCTGTACAGAGTGACCACCAAAAAAAGTGCTATGTTGGTCACTGTACACAGGTGGTCACTATACAAAGAATGCGTGAATTACAT
>JAQGBX010007483.1:0-11385 GCA_034698745.1 Megaphyllum sjaelandicum | reverse complement strand
TAATTTATGGGAGTTGGACCTCTATATGTTGACCATTTTGTTTCCGCCCTTGGGTGGTCAACTTACGGAGGTTCTACTGTAGGTGTTTCTGTCAGAGCTGACCACAAACAATTGTAGTCAGAATAACAGAAATTTCTAGTAGGATTGTTACATTGTAAATAATGTGTGTATACAATTATACTTTTGTATTAGTTGAATGGCGTGTTGCATTATCTAAATATATGTATACGATCTGTCATTTCCATTTGAATAATATACTGTACACTTGTACTGTAGTTATTATGGATCTCGAGCGCATTCGAAATGATACAGTAATTCTATGTGTGATCATCAAAATCATCATCGTAATTTTATTCAAAGCCATATTTCAAATTGGAATGTGAATTCGCTCAAAAAAATTTAAAAGCAAAGAGCAAAATAGCTAATATTAGATAAAGACTCCTCGAAATTGGCTTCGAAAGCCGTTGAACCCATTTATAAACTAATTAACGAAAAAGTTAAAATTATAAAATTGCTTATACAGTAGATATAATTAAAAACATAGCATTCCTAAGGAAGACTTCAACATGTGTACCCTGATTTAACTTCATCAAAATGAATCACCATAAAAAACAGGCTTCTGTCAAAGAAACATAATGCAGCATGATAATTGCAGATCATTTTAGATCGAACTTAAAGCGATTTTATTTCTCTAATTGACTTTCATTAAATCTATTTATAATGATATCTGCTGTATTGTCTTTTTACATCTTTTCAAGTAGTGCACCTCTTCCCATTTTCTTAGCCTTACTAGCAAAGGATGCACCTTTTAAAACTTGCATGTGCTTTTCATGTAACGCACGTGCATGTAACATATACATGCAGGGAATACGTATGTTTTTCATCTGAGTGAACTCAACAAGGTCATGATACTGTATATTGTGTATAGCATCGATTTATCAGGAATCTTTTTCTCCAATTGCTTTGTATTTCTTAGACGCTTATATGGTAGATGCCGGTAAGGCCGATGCAATTTTGACGTTTTTGTAAGACAGGACACAGATATTACGGGGGGACGCACTCTTTAATTATACAGTAGAACTCCAATTATCCGAATTAATTGGGACCGGACCCCATTCGGATAATCAAAAATTCGGATAATCGGATTTTTTCCGAAAAAAGGGTAGGCCTACATATATTATATATTTTAAGAAAAAAGAGCTTATTTTCGGTACTGAGTGTATTTTTAATTAATTAAATGAAAAAGCAACACTTTTACATGTTAAATAGCGTATGTACTTACAAGTGCTGTACATTAGCACAAGTGCATTGTAAATGAAAGTCATTGTTTGCTGAACATCTCGGTCAAAGTAAGGTGTTCCACTGTACTCTTGATCCGTTTTTGGGCAGCCAATGCATGTACATTGTACATGTATGTACGTTTCCGCCTTAAATTTATTTTCTGAAAGTGATTCGGATAATCAGCGATTCGGATAGTCGGAGTTCGGATAATTGGAGTCCTACATTGTACTGTACGAACTTCTTTTCACTTCCTGTTCCATGGGGGTCTGGACGAAAACTGTCAATTTCTTCGTTTAAGACGGAATTCCAGATTAGGATACTACAGATTTTGGGTTAACGAATGAATTTTCGAGCTCCCGAGCTTTCACGCCATTACAGAAGTTCCCCCCAAAATTTGATTTTCCCCTTCCCTGACTTTTCCAGGCTTTCAAAAAAATCCTAAAGAAAATCCCAAAAAAAATCCTAAATCGTCACAGTAAAATATTTTTTTTTTCTAAATTTACTAATCAAACTTTGAAAATTAAAATAGAAAAATTAAACAAAAATTAAAAAACATATTTGCATGAAGAAATTTTGAAAATTTGACAATTTTGTATTCGGAAAATGTAGAAAGTTTTGCACATTTGTACTTGGAAAACGTTGAGAATGTTGCAATTTTGTCCTAGGAAAACGTCCTCAATTATTGCAAACTTCTCGAAAACTGTTGGGATTTTGTCCTCCGAAAACGTGGAAAATTATGCAAATTTGTCCTCAGAAACTGTTACAAATTTCGCAAATTTGTACTGGGAAAATGTCAAAATTTTTCCAGATGGGCTCTGACTACATTGAATTTCCCCGACATTTTCAAAATAAAGTCATTCTATTTTTTATTCTATATTCTACCCTGCAGTCAGTACACAGTACCATGTGGCAGGGGTGATCATCTTACAATTTACATCAGACTAATTAGTCTGGTCATGATTGATCCCAAAATTACAATTTAATTAATTTTCCCGCATTTGGGATTTTACGAGGAGGGTGGGATGGGATAGGAAGACCATGACTTCTCCAGACGTTTTCAAGTTCCCTGACTTTTCCCGGTTTTCCAGGTATGGGGGAACCTTGCATTATTATATAATACGTTAAAAAGGGTGTACCAACACAATATGAAAAAAAAAGGTACGTTAAAACGGAAAATTTTCCGATAAAAGTTGCAGCACCTTCTCATTCAATGAGCAGCGCCCATTATTTCCACGCGTAAGCAGCGCCACCTACAGTTAGTATAGGAAGTGTGGATGAACATGGCTCTGGATTACTCTCCATTTTTATTTCGCCGTCCTCGTGGCGTCAATTTCGAGCAGAAAACTGTATTCCCCGCCGAGAAAACATTTTCCAAGATGGCTTTTTTATTGATACGTGGTCGCCAAAGCCGCTATATCTCACTGAGCTGCCATCTGTAGGTAGCACGAGTCTCCCTCAAACCTCTTTAATCCTCCACCCCCGCTCGACATCTGTCTTTAATTCATTATGAAAACGAGGCAGTTTTTGGGGGGTGCGCGGCGCATCCTCTGTCCAGTAATTAAGTCCGGGTGTAAATGACTCCAAATGAGCGGCCATTTGCAAGGACGTCCCTCGGGAAGCATCGTTTTTTATCGGTTCGAACCAATTACGAAATGACCCTGCTTGGCATAGGCGCAAGAGCGTCTGCAACTGGGCAGGAACATGCACTATAGACGCCCGTGTTCAGTTACCGGCTGTTTCTACAAAGTTACGAAACAATAGGGAGATTTAGCAAAAGCTACCGTAAGAGATACGGTAACCTTATCATGACGTCACCACGCTTATTGCGCCATTTACAAATCATTCTGGGCAGGCGCATAAGCGCGGTAACGTCATGATAACGTTACCGTATCTCTTACGGTAGCTTTTGCTAAATCGCCCTAATGCCACGGAGGTTACGGTAATAATTACGCTTTAGATTTACGGTAATAGCAATTAGTAAAGTAAGCTATATGCAAAGTGCTTCGTAAAATTCTTGGAAATTACAACGTTAGTTATACATGTACTGTAGGCCTACGTGTGATATGATGCGAACGATGCATTCACGGTATAATACGGTAGACTGACTCCGGATGTTTCGGTACGAAAAGCATGCTAGCAGCGCCGCGTGGCGTTGCTTTAGTAAAACAAAACAAACTGCTATCCCGCACACGTTATCGGAAAACGGCGTATTTCGTATTTGAGAATGAAATTAATGCATTTGATACAATGAAAAATATATACACTGTATAATTAATAAATGACAAGGTCACATCGTTAAATATACACGCAGTAGCGTTACTAGATTAACAATTACGACACCCTCGTTGATTACACCCAAGCGCCAATGGTATAGGGGGCGTACAAAAATATTGTAATTTTACGAAAATATGTAAATTTACGAAAAGTTTGTGACATTACATGGTCAGTGGAAATAATTGTCAATTTTCTCAACCAACTGTGCTGTCATACAGTATAGCCTGCACATTGTATGGTCACTTGCAAAGAAAATTTGAAACCAACTTTTTTAGACTAATTTGGCATCGCTCTACAACTTTCTAATTGTCACTAGAACCCTATCTGCAGCGGTTTCTGAGATATTTGCAATAAAAAAAGATGACCTTTAACGTGTCATTCAAGGTCACGGAAAATATGGTTTCCAGATAGCCTTGGTCGACTTTAGATATTAACTGAAGAAATTATCATCCTATCTTTTACCATTTTAAAGATATACTTGTTTTTCTTTGGATTTGAGAGCACCCTTTATATATGTAATCTATGAAAAGATATTTACTGTAACTGGCGCCGCAATCCCTGTCTTCAGTATGCACGTTGACGAAAGACCGAATTTTCACGCTAGAGTTCATAAAACGCGGTTTTTTTTTAACAAAAATTAATTTAATAGCGCTATGATCTAGCTATAACGCAAATATTATTACTGGAATTAATACAGCGGTTCGGTAAACACGTCGTTCTCACGTGCGTAATTACTTTTTTTGTAATTCTTCATTATTGATTTCGTCTTAATTTTCAACGAGGCTCGCTAGTTGCATTACTATGTCAATGTTTGAAATTTGTATATTTTTATCTTTATGAAGCTAGGGTAACGCCGAGCATTCCTCCCCATCTTCTCTTTCGGATTTTTTTTCATCCGCTACATAAGTTTCCAAAGTGTCGACTATCCTCACGACGGCCATTTTGAAGTCATCGAGCCTGAAGTCGGTTGCAAAAACATCGCTTTACGAGCGCCGTTGGTCGCTCGAAATTGAAATCGCGGCCAACCAATCAGAAATGAATAAAACAGAAACGACCGTCGTTGAAGCGCCCTATACCCAACGAAAAATTGCCGATTTGTTCCTATTTTAGGACCCTTCTGTTGTGAAATATTGGACCAGGGGATATTTAGGCACGAAACTGCGTGTCTTTGACAAGGATAAGTCAGCCAACCAACCATTTTCTTAAAGATGGTTTTGAAGCAGATAAACCTCGACGGTTTTCTGCACTTAGCATTGGCAACATTTACAGTAAAACCTGTAAAGGATATCCACCAAAAAAAATTCAATGTTGGTCACTGTACAAAGGTGGTCACTATACAAAGAATGCTTGAATTAAATGAAAATTAACATATAGACTGTAATACATGTAGTAAAAAACCACAAAACCAAAAAAGTACAGAATCATCATGACGATGTGCATTACATAGGCCTTATTATATATATTTATTTTTAAAGAACAAATTATCAAGTTTTCCTTGTTTTAAACGCGTTTTGCTTCTTATGATCATGTTTTCAGTGATTTTTTCGATCTGAATAACATGATTGGCTGAATTATTTGACAATCACTAGGGTCACCTTATAGGTTACATTGGCCATGTAAAATTGCAAAAAAGACAACACACACTGGTCAATGTAGGCCTACACAATAGACAGATGGTCACTATAGAGAGAATTTTTATGAAGGAAATGTACACCAGAATAAACAAAACATTAAAAAGAGGTCAACATAAACACGTGGTCACCATTCAAAGGTGGTGACTTTTCCAGATTTTACTGTATACTTATTTAAATTAACTCATTCTGAATTCAATCAAAAATAGTTCATAAGCTAAAAAAAAACTTCCAAACTTTACCATTCGAATAAATGACTCCGAAGATGGAAGACGACGAAATTCATCCAAAAATCATCCCCTGTCCAAAATTCACCTCAATGTTGGTAGTATTTCAGCTCTTTTGTCATTTACGACCCCGCATGCGCCATATTTGGTCACGACTGAAAAGTTTCTGCTTTTTTCAGACATAATAATGGTGCTATAACAAGTTACTATATACTTTATAGCGAGCAGCGCGTCGATAACAAATGTCCAGTTAGGTCATGAGTACCTGTCATAAAACCACCTTGTATATATGGTAACACGAGTCTCCAATAAAATGCGCCGGCAAGAGTACAAATAAAAAATGACGGACTTTTCGAAAAAATACATAAAAACTAAAAACCAAATAATAAACATGAAATGATTGGGAATACGGACTCTATAGTTAGACCTAGCCCATATTAAAAAAAAACTTAATAAAAAGCGCGTGTGGGACACGCGTGGAAGTTTGCTTATACAGTAAACCATTTAAAATCTTTGGTCGGTTCGGGCCATAAAAAGAAAAAGTTATTGCAAAAACGTTTGAAATTTCGCTCGAAACGGCCCTTCTTTAAAGCCCTCACACACCAAGAAAGTTATGTTTGGAAATAAATGGCGAGAAATTGCAGGAAAGTTATTTCACCTGAAACAATTGCCTGTTGCTGCCCACATGACGGAGCGATATACTTTCAGAATACTTCCCCGCATGCAGTATATGACAGCACTGTTTTAAAGGAAAGTGCGGGTAAACTAACTGGACAACAATGCTTTTATTCCAATAATGACCTGTCAATTTTTGCCAGGTTTTGGGTGGTCATTTCTTGGGCGAAAAATGACCAGAAAAATACGTCATTTTGTGCCAGGTTTTTTGGGTAGTCATTTCTTGTGCGAAAAATAACCAATAAATGACGTCATTTCCCCCCAGTTTTTTTGGTGGTCAGTTCTTAGATGAAAAATGACCAAGACATGACGTCCTTTTTTGCCAGGTTTTGGGTCGTCATTTCTGTCATTTTTTGCTACGTGGGAAGGCATTAATCAGTCATTAATAAATTGATTATGTGTATAGGCGTACATTACAGGCGCACATCTGGACATTAACCTTTCATACATAAACTCCATACCAATAAAGCACTGGTGGTATAAACTGGTCAGGCATTGCCAGTACCATTACTATATTGGATACCAGCATAGCACTGGAATTGTATGTTGGTATTATTACTGTATTATTATTAGTACTAATTAGTACTGTTACCAGTATTCACCAACAAGATTTTTAATGGTACAAACATTAACTTATACGATTTTTAATAGTACCAATATGAACCATTAATGGTTCATACTGTTTTTTTTCCAATAGGGTTGTCTTTCCAGATGGGTTATCCAACAGAAAGAAACGTTTATGCCTGACTGAAAAACCAATGACGTCAGTTTCTTTCCGTGAATAAGTCGCTTAAAATATAGGATCATTTTCAATTCTGGAAATACCGTATATCTGAAAATTTGTTTGTGAAGGAAAAGTTTACCAGCATGCATACTTGTATATGGGAAAATATCAAGCAACAGCTGAAAAAAAGTTTCAGGATATAATCTGCCTCGTGTGTGACGGCCTTTCAGAAACAAAAATGGAAAAACTCGTTCACAAAATGCAATGAATAAAATATATTTTCCTACCTGGTCTGTTAAGAAGCACTACTGCAGTGGAAGGAAAATAGCCGGAGCGAGACGTGTAATTGTCTCCAAAAATGACTCCTCGCCACCGACCATCTTCATTTTGCTCTAAAACCTAGAAAACGAAACAAAAAAAAATCATTAGAAGAACTCGAAACGAACTTTAAGATTATAAACTGGAAAATTATTTATGAACATCCATTGGACGACCATTTGAAATCGCAGTTGTTGTAAATTTGCAATGACAAAAAACCGGCGGTTAACGGTACGATTTTTAACGACGTGTTCATTAGAATACGTTGAACTTAACCCCATTTAAGTAACGTTGAAATCTGAACAAATTTTCAAGAAATTCTCACTGCGTCTGAAACAGGTGAGTTTTTACTTGAATATGAACGCTATATGTCAAAACACATAAAACTGGATGAAACCAGGGAACACTCTGTTGCTAATTATTTTCAGTTTTTTCTGGAAACAGAAACTTAAGTAAACAATTTAGGCAACAATTCATGCCCAATTCACATCGAAAAAATCCGTACCGTAATTATGTCACATGCGGGGACAGCGTGTAATATAATTACAGTAAAACCAGGCAAAGTGACAACCTGTTTATGTTGACCACTTTTAGTGAATTATTTTTTCTAGTGTACATTTCCTTCAAAAAACTCTCTGAATAGTGACCAGTGACCACCTGCCTATTCTGTGCAGTGACCAGTGTGTGTTGTCTTTTTTGCAATTTTTACATTGCCAATATACCTTAAAAAGTGACCAGATGACAGATGAGTCACGTTACATCTTGCTTTAACCCTTCGACATGATGATTCTGTACTTTTTTGGTTTTGTTGTTTTTTACTACGTATATTACAGTCTACATGTACAGTATAAGTGCAATGTACATGCTCATTATTTTAATTTAATTCAGTCATTCTTGGTATAGTGACCACCTGTGTTCAGTGACCAACATTGCATTTTTTTTGGTGGTCACTCTTAACAGGTTTTATTGTACCTAATATCGTATTTAACGCGCGATCTGTCATTTTCACACGTGCTTAGCAAAGGTTCAATGTGTCAATTACCAAAATTGTACCCTACATTGTACGAGTGACCAAATTACTGTATTTTTTCCCCCACAAAGTCGCTTGGATAAACTTCCAATTATCTGTATCACACATTCGACGTTTAAGCGCAATACACGTATAGCATCACGGATAGCTACGAGCTCCGTCTGGAGGAGCCCGGAAGAAAGTGTTCTGGGGGGTTGGGGGAGTACAAGAGGTACAAGAACCAGTGAAGAATCGTAGCATCCTGAGACTGCGCTCATCATCCATTACAGGCTAATCTCGGATTTGAACTGTGTGTATAGAAATACACAAAAGGCACAGATTTAGCGCTAAAGTATAGAGACGTCGAACGGAGTGTATAGACGATAGAGGGCAGGATGTTTGCTCCGATGCTACGGGTTCAGTTCACGGAGTACCCGGAGGGGGTATTAGTAGGAGCTAATATAAATGTAGATGACATCTCACGCGATGATTAATTGCATCACAACCCAGCACAAAGAAGAGAAAAAATACAGATAGGAATACAATGGACACAATTGCACCATCTCGGACTTAGAAGATACGGAAGAGGGGGGAAAAAACAACGACGGAAATCACATTTATTTCCAGCGGATGCACGGAGGGAAAAATCTTCCTGATGTCTGTCAGAGGAGGATGTCGCGATATGGCAAATGACAGCTTAAACGAATAGCAACAACCGGTTTTTCAGGAGTTTTCAAGTTCAATATTTTTAATGAAGACGAACGATGTGACGTGACAAAGGATGAAGAATGCAAATAGTGACGGAGAGCCGGACAGGTGTTTGGCTAACTGACGGTCAATGCGTTGTCATGGCGTGATTTTACCAAACTCCTAATGGTTGCTTTCACCACAGCGCAGCGATGTACACCAGGGTTCCCCCCCAGGAATGGAAAAGTCAGGGAGCTTGAAAATGACCTGGAGAAGTCAGGGAAAAATGGTTTATTTTAATAAAGTCAGGGAAAGTCAACGCAGTCATGGCTATCCAAAATTAATACTTTTACAAGGTTAGCTCTGGGCCCATTTTCCGAGTAGAAATTTGCTAAAATTTTCCACGTTTTCCATGGACTAATTACACAATTTTCCACGTTTTCCGTGCGCAGAATTTCAAAATTTCCCACTTTTTCCGAGCACATTTTTCGAATACCAAATTTTCCCATTTTAAAAAAATGTTCGTGCAATTCTTAAAAATTTTGATTAGTAAAATTGTCTTTAGTAAATTTTAAAAAAAAATATTTTCCAGTGTCAATTTTGGAAAATTTGTCAATTTTCACATTGTCATAGGTCAGAGAAAGTTTTCTAAAACCTGGAAAACTCAGGGAAGTTGAGAATGAAATTTGTGGGGGAGTCCTGTACACGGTGCTTCCACCAATGGTAACGACTGGCCACCTATCTGGTCAATTCCATTCCATACATGTAAACAGCTAATATAAGCCTCATTAAGAAGAACTGATTTCCATTCCCCGTCCAAGGGGTATGGGCGAATAATGTTAATTGATTCTTTAAGACGAACGAATTTCCGTGTTCCCGTGCATTCGCGCTAAAACGAACTTTAGACAATACGAATAGAAACTTAAGTTACAACGGGAAATTCCCCGATAAATGCTGCAGCCATTGATCCAAACATCGATGCAATTTTAGCTTTTGTTATTGAAGTCATGTTTACAATTGTGGCATCACGTATACTTGTTTTAATGCTTTGATCTATCGTATAGCATCCATCGCCTATATCCTAACGTGTCCCATTTTTTCATTTAGACACCAAAAGGTTTTTTCTGGGAATTATGTATATCATTTTTATAAATGAAAAATATGATGTATGGGGACAATTGTAAAGGAATACAAATAAGGAGGGTTGCGTGGCTTATTAAAGGACGAGGGCGGCAGATGCGTTTTCATATCGTACAATTTCGTGGAATTTACTTTAAAAAATCCCAACCGGAAATGATGGAGGGATGGAAAAAGTGGGTTGTTGTTGGAGTAAATCAAGAGCGTACGTTATTAGTCGGGTAAACAACCGCACGCCTTTCTTTCTCTTCCGTCACTTTAATGTACGCAACACGGCAAGCGGAGTGACACCATTAATAATGCAAACTGCACGGAAGAGAACAAACAAGTAGCGAGAAATAAATTAAATCCGATGAATTTCAATTGTAGAAGACCCACGCCATTGCGTTAACCAATTTACACATACGCCAAAAAGCACAAAAATCAAATTGGCATTCAGTCGGCGATTGACGCAAACATCCGACACGAAGCTCAAATTCGGCGCTGTAGTCGAATCGTACACATGTAGAAGTGTGCATCGTATATTATTCGTTCATTTCGTTATTTGAAAACAGCCTTAAATTGATGATGGGCACATTTTCTAGGACGAATCTGCTCAAAAGTGAACAAACACGTATATAATCTCCTTTCAAAAGTCCAGGTAGGGTAAGAACACACAGAATGCTTTAGACGTGCTTCTTTCAGCTTTGGAACGCACGATGAACGCTGATATCAGCGTGATGGCCAGTGTGCTCGGTGGCGCCACTGCATGCGTAATTATGCTATAGGCGAAACATTCCGCTTAAAACTTTGCGCATGCGCATTAGCAGCTCATGATGAGTGCAGGACACGTTTTTACGGTACAAAGCATACAATCGATGGCTACATTTTTGACCACTAGTGATCTGTGTGCCACTATGTGTCTTACAAATCTGCTTTTGGACTTCGCTTGTAAGCGCTTCTTGTAATCTCAGCCTGGCTCGGCCAAGCTTTCTTTGTGTGCGCCCTCACTTAAAACGCATGCCGCATTCTTATCCCGCTTGGTGGCGCTAGTGTACGCAGAGTGGTGAGTGCCTGCAATAAGTATTCTGCGTGTTCTTTACCCGTACCCACATTTTGCGCATTTCACGATCACAACGCCATTTATGATGCATGTCGCGCAACTGTTGATTCCTACAGTTCATACGCCCATAGGTTCCTATATCCCTTCCGAAGAAGTATTGAAGTAGTATTGAGGTTTTGAAGTAGTATTAAGGTATTGAAGTAGTATTGCAGTATTGAAGTAGGCGTAGGGAATGAGTCCCCGTTCAGTTGGTAGCGCTCCCTAACAAGGGGTCCGTCTCAAAGGACTAAGCGACAGTAATCAAATCCAATAAGCTATTATTCAGTTTAGTTCAATTCCTACATCAAAATGGCTATTTTTCCTAAACCAAATGTAAATGA
>JAQGBX010007482.1:0-11387 GCA_034698745.1 Megaphyllum sjaelandicum | reverse complement strand
TTAACGCGGTCATTAAGGGGCAGAGCATTCCGAAGTGCAGGATGAACCTCGATCACCAAGTTATACATGGCATCGCCGTGCCTGTGGTTCTTCTTCTTAAAGCACACGCGAGCGAGGTCAAGGATTAGTTTGGAACCTAAGGCTGATCCTATCGAAGGATTCTGTTCTGCCAGGAGAGTTAGGACATCATCAGACGCGACATCAGACGATATCCCTTTGAGGATGACCATGGGCTGGCGAGTCCTTGCAGCGGTGGCAGTGAGAGCAGCGGAGCGGTTAATTGCCGCCTCAGCGACAGACCTATCTGCAGCGGAAGCAAAGTCGAGCCGGATCTGGTTCCCAGATAGTGGGCCGAGTTTGGTGGGAGGGGGACATTGCTGGCGAATGTGGACATCATTCCTGAAGGCATGTAAAGTCTTGTTATGGGATGTAGATGCAGCTCGTGTACGGAGCACTAGCACATAGCTAGCAGAAGAGGCCGGAGCAGTTATCGCAGGCGCAGGCGGTTTGCGCAGTGGTACAGTCTGCCATTGGGTCATAGAAGTGGCTCCTCTGGGGTCCAAGTTTGGGGAGGTGAGAGGGAAGGGGGAGGTGGGAGGGTGGGGGGGCGTTGGGAGTTGTGCGCCATGTGGTCGGAAGGCAGGGAGGAGGGTGTGGTCAGAGGCACAACAGCAGTAGAGGTACTGGAGGTGCCAGAGAGCAAAGGAGCTAGCAGTGGCGCAAAGCTTTCCATCCATGCGAGGATCTCGAAATTCTGCGACTCAACCCTCGCCAGAGCATCCTCTATTGCAGGGCGTGGAGGGGATGGAACCAGAGTGTCAGCACCAACACATATGAGCTGGCCGATAGCAGCAACAGCGGTCGCGATCACTTCTGTTGACGTCAGGTCGATCTTCCCAGCCCGGAGTTGACGAGTTATCCTCTCCAGGTGTGATGCGACAGCTTCAGAGGGGCTTGGAGATGAACCATGCTCCACTGGGTGAAGTGGCGTGAGATCTCGTAAAGGGAGTATCTGTACCGATGCGGCCTGGGTCACAGCAGAGGTGGTGGTGTCAATAGAGCCACCAGGAGTCAGGCATGCCACAGCTCCAAGGGATTCGGGTGAGACATCAGAGGGTGATGACATTAGAGAGGGAGTGGGCATAGTCATAGTGGCAGACATGTTGAGTGACGTGGCGGTGGTGGCAGAAGGAACAGTGGACAGCATTGGGGAGGACGGCAACGAAGGAGTGGTACTCCACGGCGTAGGCAGCATGTTTACACCCCCAGTCGTCCCAGAGGAGGAGGGTGCCCCAGCAGCAGAAGCAGCGGATTTACCGGCATCGGGTGCGGAATTGGCAGTGAAAGGGTGGTTAGGCGACTTTAAGGTAGACCCCGTTCCAGAAGAGCGCTTGGAAAGAGGCAAAGAGCACTTGGGACCGCCGATGACCATCGAGCCGGACTCCTCAGAAATAACAGACGGCATCAGTTAAAGCTTTGGGCACCCGGGACTTCGGTGTAACAATGTGAGGGCCTGCCTGGGATTTCTTGGGTGTGACGAGGAAGTCGCTAGCACGCGTGCTAGCCCGGGTCACACTGCGCGAGAGATTCGGAACGCCTGAGCCGGAGGTTTTGCGAGAGCGGTCGGATCTCATGTCGAAATTTACTCTATGTCTGAAATAGGTGCCATAAATGTTGATTTAATGGGGAAAGAAAACAAAAGTCAGGCCGAAATAAGGGAAGGAATAAACCCTGAGAACTGAAACAATGGCTAGAAATATGAACTCAAAATAAACTGAAGCAGTAGTAACAAGTAGTGGAAGAATGCACTGTTAAGGTATGCTAAAATAAAAGAATTAATTAAGGTCCTGAACACAAACTGAATGAAGTTATGCTGAAAGAAGTGTAGATAGTAATTATCTGCCCCAAGAGGGCAGAAACGTACGCCCTAACAAATGATAGGAGAGCTGGAAAAGGTGGCAAAAATTTTCCAAATTACGCAAACTATTGAACACTAGAAAATCCAAAGAATCAGATTAAGATGCTGTAAAGAGAGAAGCCGAATAGGCTAAATCAATCAAGCAGTCAGTATGCTGTCAAGGAAAGTGTAAGTAATAATGCTGAAAGGAAGCCAAATGATCAATTAAAAACTGTCCTTTTGTTTTTACGCAGCGAGATCGGAATTCGTTGGCACTATGGGTAGCTTAGATGTCTGTAAGAAACAAAGCAAAAACCACGCAGATTAAGGCACTAAGGGGTGGGAAACAATCCAAGGAAAAATCAGTTGTTGAAGCACTATGATTGCTAATATAAAAGCTCCTCTTTGACCACAAAAACGACCAAAATTCAGGTAGAAATCACGTTGGGTAGTAGAACAAACTGTTTATTGAACCAACTGGGCAGTGGCAGCATTTATAGAGCCGAAAGTAGGGGACAGGGACGTGTTTCAATGGGCAAATAACGTTACAAAGTTTTATCGGCAAATAGGCCTAACGCAAAAAAGTAGTCCGCTGATTTAGGGCGTAGAAAACGCCAAAATTACGCCAAAAAAGAACGAAAAAATGATGGGAAGACTGTAAATTACCCAATAAACAGTTCTAACATGGTTTTAAAAACCAAAAACGCTTCAAAACGGTCATTTCGCCCTCACAACTTACGAAAAAAGCGGCGAAGGCGGCAAAAACAGCCGTGCGTAAAAAGGCCTCCCGTACAAAGGCTAAAAAAGCTTCGATTCCTTAATTAACGGCCGAAATATTATGTAAAACTGTCAAAAATGCTACCCAAACGTGTTATTCACAAGTAACTCACAAAAAATTTCGGTTATCCATCCAAGAAACCCGGAAATCTGAAAGAAAAGAGGGAGCTAACAACAGAAAAAAAATCGTGCAGACGAAGCGGATGCTTTCTGCAGTTTTTACATTGTCAATGTACCTTTTGAAGTGATTAGATAACAGATAACATCTCCTGGGTGAGATGGAGTAATGTAAGTAATACCTCAGGCTTCTTGATGCAAATTACCACATTATGTGACTTCAATAAGATCATGAAGACAGTGCATCCCGGGGATCGAAGGCATCAGACATTTAGGACTATCACAAAGCTTTTTAAGGAAACTGAGGTGGAACTGCAGGATAAAGGGATTACTTTTATGTGGAATGCCCATGTGGAGTTGAAGTTAGATTAGACCAAAAGGATTCCCTTGGGACGAGTTGGAGTGGGTTTCTCGAAGAAGGCATTAAGGCTTTGTAGATCAGCTGGGGACACAGCTAATTTTTTGTTAAAAATCGGAAAAGGAAGCCCCTGCATGCCCTATTTGCAGAGCACCAGAGGCTGGAGAAGACCATTTGTTAATGGAGTGCTCCTATTTCAAGTCCTTAATGGAGCTATTGAAGGTCTTACTTAGAGACAATGATATAAGCCAGTCAAAAGAAGCGGCCTAAGGGTGGGGATGAGGAAATCACGTTTCATACCAGGCAGTGGTATCGGACATTTTTGTACATGTGCTGGCTACTATTCAAGACCAGCTATTTGAGGCATACAACAGCTCGACTTATGATGGTCAGACTCGTGAAAAAGGCTACTCTTTTAGATCAAGAGAAATAATTATTTTATAAAACAGGGAAGAGCTGGCTTTTTGCACCTGGTGGAGGAGGGTAGATCCATTCCTAAAGTCCTTATACTTATCAAACACTCGGAGTAAATGGGCTGATGAAATGCAATTTGTGAATGAAGACAGATTTAGCAATTGGATGTAAACTGCATGCTGCCTGGTTATTGATAATAGCGAAGGGAAGCTTCAATGTATTGAGTTTAAATGAAGGTTTGGAGCCTCATCTTGTGTTTTCTGGCCACTGCCTTTGGAATCTGGAGAGAATCTACTGGCAGCGGTATGATGCCGGAGAAGGAGAGGTCCTTAATGCGAGTACTGACTCTAGATTCTGGAAGGGCTCCGACAACTCACTAGTAATAAAAGCCATTACTTTTCTTTGTGACATGTGATTACTGACACTTGTGCTCGGGACCTGATGAGGACTCAAGTGTGTGTGTAGGTTTGCAGAGATCAGTATGAACAAAGTGGCTCTCCATGTTAAGAAGTGCTTGAAGTTTTCTTATACCCCAGTCACCTGGGAGTCTGGCATTTCCCGCCTACTCAAGTCTCCTAAGGGGAGGTTAATTTTCTGATTGTCACAATATATTTTCTAAGAAGGAAGTGGAAGCCAGCTCTTCCTTCGGTATCTTTTTTGAATTATTGAGGGTAATTGCGGGCAAGAAGCCTAGGTAGCCTTACTCTGTAATTATTGTTTTTCCTAATTTAAAATTAGGACAGAATCCCTCGGCCTTGCTATTAACATATACAAGCACATTGTTTACACTCCAGCTTCTAAAATGTTTTACTGCTTGCTAGGTGGGATCCTACCCATATAACGGCTAACAACAGATTGTCTTTGGGTCGGAATATTCGATTTAGTTAGTGCAAAGATTTGTCACATTCACCATACCACCCACCCCTATTGTCTCGTTTTGTCATAAATGCAGCATACCACCCTATCCCAATTGTCACGATTAGTCACAAATTCAGCATTCCACCCCATCCCTATTGTCACGATTTGTCACAAATTCAGCTTGCCCTCCCCCACCCCCTAAAGCCATGACATCATTTCTCGATGGCCCCTAAATTCATCCAAGAAAGGTTTTTTTTAAAATAAGAAACTTTTAAAAACCTTAAATTACTTGTGGTGTGCACACGTGAAAAGTATACCTAATTTGCTTGAAACATATGGAAGGCCTTAATTTTTTAGGTATGGATGCCCGTAGTTACGTTTAACTAAGGGCTTCAAAAATTTTAACTTGTAAACATCTCAACCGCCCTTTTTCTTGCTGCTATGTTTTCTTCAGCATTTTTGTAGTTTTTTTCTTCTTTTTCGATCCCATGTCTTTGGGTGTGTTGTCACCCAATGACCTTTTTTGTTCTTTTTTCTTGAGTTGGAGCAGGGTTCGCCGCTGCCATTACAGAGCTGCTCGGCTCCAGGGCCACTGCAGGGCTGCTCGGCGCTGGAGTTGCTGGCTGTTTGTTCTGAAAATTGAAATTAAAATGTTAGACATCATTTTTGCATAATTAGAGATTCTACAGGCTTTGGTATTACCTGATGTTAAAAACAACAGCTGTTGAAACCAAAGTATACCTAACTAGCTTGAAACGTATGAAAGGCCTTAGTTTTTTAGGTATGGAAGCCCGTAGTTATGTTTTACTCCCGGCTTTCAAAATTTTAACTTGTAAACATCTCCTCAGCTGCCCTTGTTCGTGCTGCGATTTTCTTCCGCATTTTTGTAGTTTTTAATTTTCTTCTTTCTTGATCCCATGTCTTTGGGTGTGTGGTCACCCAATGACATTTTTTGTCCCATTTTTTCTTGAGTTGGAGCAGGGTTCGCCGCTGCCATTACAGAGCTGATCGGTTCCAGGGCCACTGCAGGGCTGCTCGTCGCTAGAGTTCCTGGCTGTTCAATGTTTTGAAAATTGAAACTGAAATGTTAGAAATCATTTTCGCATAATTAGATATTCTACAGGCTATGGTATTACCTGATGTTGAAAACGAAAGTATACCTAACTTGCTTGAAACATATGGAAGGCCTTAGTTTTTTCGGTATGGACGCCCGTAGTTATGTTTTACTACGGGCTTCCAAAATTTTAACTTGTAAAGATCTCCTCAGCCGCCCTTGTTTGTGCTGCTGTTTTCTTCCGCATTTTTGTAGTTTTTCTTTTTTCTTCTTTCTTGATCCCATGTCTTTGGGTGTGTGGTCACTCAATGACCTTTTTTGTCCCTTTTTTTCTTGATCCAATGTCTTTGGGTGTGTGGTCACCCAATCTCTTTTTTTGTCCCTTTTTTCTTGAGTTGGAGCAGGGTATGCCGCTTCCATTACAGAGCTGCTCAGCTCCAGGGAAACTGCAGGGCTGCTCGTCGCTGGAGTTGCTGGCTGTTTAATGTTCTGAAAATTGAAACACAAATGTTAGATATCATTTTCGCATAATTAGAAATTCTACAGGCGATGGTATTACCTTATGTTGAAAACAACGGCTGTGAAAAACGAAAGTATACCTAACTTGCTTGAATTGTATCGAAGGCCTTAGTATTTTTAGGTATGGAAGCCCGTAGTTATGTTTTACTACGGGCTCCAAAAATTTTAACTTGTAAACATCTCAGCTGCCCTTGTTCGTGCTGCTGTTTTCTTCCGCATTTTTGTAGTTTTCTTTTTTCTTCCTTCTTGATCCCATGTCTTTGGGTGTGTGGTCACCCAATGACTTTTTTGTCCCATTTTTTCTTGAGTTGGAGCAGGGTTCGCCGCTGCAATTACAAAGCTGATCGGCTCCAGGGCCACTGCAGGGCTGCTCGTCGCTGGAGTTCCTGGCTGTTCAATGTTTTGAAAATGGAAACTGAACTGTTAGAAATCATTTTCGCATAATTAGAAATTCTACAGGCTGTGGTATTACCTGATGTTAAAAATGACGGCTCTTGAACGTATGGAATTTTAACGCAAAACAAAACATCTTAAATGTTGTCAACAGGAACTGCGAGGACATTTTCAGTCTGCTGTACGCATTTTAAAAAAATGTGGGATTCTACCACCACAATATACATCACCATATGATTCCACAAAACATTTTGAAACTTTAAAACATTTAATAATGGCATAATACCCGAAACTGCATGTTGTACAAGTATCATTAACAAAGTCACAATCACAAATTTGCCGTTTTATGAATGTTTGAATTTCCCCATAGCAGATGTGTTTTTTTAAAAAAAAGACAGGAATAATTGTGACGTGTTCATCTTGTATAGTTCTTGATGATAAACAGGTTGTTTTGTTTTGCCAACTTGTGAAAGGACCAACGTCGTCCAATTGTGAGAACCATTTCTGATAAAAAGGCTTGTGACGCCACTCGGCGTATTAAACGCAAGCGAATGGCGAATGATATTCAAAACCAAGTAAAGGGCAAACAGATTTATTAAACGTGCCAGAGTACAAACGTTCCAATCTGGAACAATAATCAATAATGCAAGGCAAACCTAGCTATAAACAAGCTGGTTCTAACTAAGTGCCCCAAATAAAATATAAATGACAACACCTGAACCTTAACTCTCCGCAGGGGCCAGACTATCCCTGTCATTATTTAGAGGAGTACCCGGGGCATAAACTCTTGGGCTTAGACGATCCCGCAAAGCATGCTCACCTCAGCCTTCCGATAAAGATGTAGGAACCGAACTGCCCTTACTCTAGCCAGAACTCTCCCTTTTATCCCAACCAGTACTGTCCCCTTTAGACCCCACTTGGGGCTAAAGACCGTACCTTGACCTGGCTGTCATTCCTAACAACATTCCTCATTAGATAACCTTACTTATTACGCAATGATTTCCTGGCATGCAAGTTATGCTACCCATGAATGTCGTGACCTTTACATGTCACGGCATTCCTCTTATATCCTGTCTAGCCCTTGACCCGAGCTACCTTCTAAATGCAACTTATGTTTGAAAGACAACCTTGGACTCCAGGGTTGTCACAGGCTACTATCACCATTCTTGTAATTTCACGTAGTGGCTTAAACAGCCAACAACAAATGCATTATCACTGACACGGTCTGACATTTATAACTGTTTTCTTTTCCTTATTGCCTGGATAAACATACCGGTTCGGGTGTCTGATTTCAACTGCTTGAGAAACACAGGGGCAGAGAGCAATTCAGAGATAAATGACCCTATCTGCAGCTGGGTTTTTGGGTGCCGTGCACTAAATTCACCAAGGCTTCATTGAAATCTTCAATTGGGAAACAACTTGTCACCCACATGATGACATGATGACATTTGATCACGGCATTTGGCAGATGCAAAAATTGATGCCTGTTTATCGACATAAATTCTTCCCCGTAAAGCTCCTGAAATTTGCTAACATACGAGGCAGGTATGAAGCAAAGTTTTGCAAATATTAACCTGGTCATACAATATACTCTTTTTGGCTCAACACGAAGATGGATGTAACTAATGAAGTATGGTGCACGAGATAAACGTCATCCATTATACCAAAAAGAATAGGGATTGAATAGTAAAGTAACCAGGCTTTGAAGTCTGATGCCTTAAAATATGTGAGATGGTCTTTTATATTTCATGGTGTTCTTTGCACTGATGTAGGAGGTTTTACAGTAAAAAGTCTTTGATCCACCAAGTTCAGAAATTTGAAATGTGAAATGGGAAATTTTTTGAACTTGGCGGTGAACCAGAGGTATATGTTTTCTTGCAACGCCTAAGAAAACTCATGCATCACGTAAATTGCTGTTCCATTAATAACATCCATGGTCATAAACATCAACCGGGACACACTCTTGACGTCAAATTCTGGTGTACAAGTTTCAGTAGCCTTTTTAGCTTGAAGTAGGGTTTTTGCATGATTTTGCAAAGGCCCGTCTACGTTTTCTTTATCAAATGTATAAACTTTTACATTTGTGCCTTTGTGAGTGACAACGCTCCTTCCCTTTTGAAGGCATTGGGCACCCCATGTGCCCCATTGAACTGTGTGAAGTTCAAAAAAAGGCTTTTAGCAGGAAGATCACATGTTCCACATCAACCTACATCTTAGTAAGAAAATATTGTCGCCGTTCTTTTGAATGGGAACCCCTATGTTCAAGCTCTTTAAGAGAAATTTGTAGCGGATTCAGGAAACAGTTCACTGCTGGCTTATGGCGAATTTCATTTGTCCAAAAAGAGTACACTCGGAGTACACGAGTGTACACTTGTGTACTCCAAGTGTACACGAGTGTGCCCCTAGTGTACACTCGTGTACTCTGAGTGTACTCTTTTTGACAAGTGAAATTCGCCATAACTCTCCAAACCAAATGCCAGCAAAAAACATATTTTTTTTGATTCTTTGCTTGTAAGGAAGTTCATTTATGACTAGATAAAGTTGCCAAAGGGAAAATTTTGAACTAAATAATGGAATACCATCTGAGTACCACATACAACTTAGGTTGTTAGGTGATTAATCGATCCATATATAGGATCCTAACTATCTAATTCCTTAAAAAATTCCTCTTGTACGTATTTAAAAAATCTATAGCAGTATTCACACCTGACCATGATGGAGAACAGACATATTCTACGGGAGACGACAGGAGATTCATCGCACCCACTAAAAGTTCATCCAACACATTAACCAACTTTCTTTCAAATAACCACTGAACAGGGACATATTTGGCAATTTGTAAGTAATCTGCCCTCTAAAAGGAAGGCGGTAAAAGGAAAAAGAGAGGAAGAGGACCATCCTCTGAATATCCCAGCCAACACAGGACCAGATTGCTTAAAACGAAGGACCCTCAGGCGGGCCTCAGGGACAAATTAACCATTTTAAGGTCTATGCCTGGACAAAACCGGACGGAAGGTCTCGTGGGAGATGGTAAGAGAGATGACGCACCAACCAGCAAATCCCCCATCTATCAAACAACAGTCTTGCTTGAAGCCAAATAACCGAGGCGGATGGTTCCCCTCTAGGTCTCAGGGAATGTTATAGTAAAGTATAATCAATTATAAGGGGATGGCAAATTTATTTTCTTGAGGCCGTTCCACCACCCAGAGGACGTTTAATTACTCATCCCTCTCTACGAAATAAGCAGTTCAGGGCAACCTTCTCATGTTAGTACATTGCCGAGAACAATGCATCTTAGTATTTAATTTAGACTTCATATTCCAAGAATTAAAGGTGGCATAATGGCCATGAGTCATTGGAGGTACCTGATACCTGTATTATCAACCAACCCTTTATCTTTGACCTTGGGCAGGACGTATTACTTCGCCATTATCAGTCTTAAGGCGGCATGCTTCGGCCTGGGCCACCCTTTCGGGTCCCACGCTTTAGCAAGCTCTATCCGCCGTAACTCTTAATACAGCGGCGCGCCCAGGATATTTCAAGGCTCCGCAACTTCATGACAGGCCACCATCCTTTTGCCCCATTAATTGACTTTAAAAATTCTTGGCATTGAGTTGCACGGCTATCGGCCGCCCCCTGGGGGCAAGACCCGGCACGAGGACCCCTTCGGATCCCAGGCCACATCAAGTTATATCCCCCAGAACAGGCAGCCGACGCCTGTGCCCATGCTAATGGGCTTATTCGGTCATTATGGGACACATCGAACTGCCCTCAACACTTGTCAATATGTACTCGGTCATTAAGACTTAGGAGGTTTTGACTTGAACTATGGACAGACCACCATTGACCCCACCACACTCCGCAATATCCGCAATTATCACCAAATAATTTGCATGTTCTCAACCCTGCACTCCCTTTGAGTGAATTTTAAAACGTGTCCTTAGCCTCTAGCCAACCTAAATTTGGCCTCAAAAAGGAAACGTACCTCTGTCAGAACCTTTGTCCAATTCCCTTTTATGCTATTGAACACTATTAAGGTTCCATTCCACCTCTTTTAGCCGGCTTCGTTGTACAAAAGTTTAAGGATACGATCCAATCTCTCCCATCTCCCCTTAAACACTCCATACCTTCCTGCCTTATAAAGCAGGGATCGCTCTGAGGACCTAAGTGCATAAATTCTTTTAAAAAGGAGCTTTATTCCCTTCTCGGTCGACGCATTGTAACTAGCATAAATCTGGTCCTGTATTGTGGCTAGTACAATCACAAATATATCGGATAAAACTGCTCTGTGATTGTTTTTAAATGCCTTCGGGCAGCCATAAACAAGGATTTCTTCAGTTCCCTGCTGACTGCCAAAGGCTTCCAACATTAGTCTCAAATATCCAATAACGGAAAGTACGTATGAGCATTGCGTGAGCATATGCATCTCTCCTGCATTCGGGAACTTACAAATTGGACATTCTGCCGAAGGCTTCTGACCAATCTTGAACAAAAATAGGGGAGAAACTGCCGCTGCTCTTCTCAGGCGCCAGGCTTTCTCTGCGTATTTCAGCGTGAAGGGGCTTCGATCTTCTGACAAGCTGTGTCTCAATATTATTCCAGTTTCTTCCTTAGGAGCATTTATCTTCGTTTGTATGATCATTATAGGAAACCTCAAGTCTTCCATAACTTTAAGGTCATGGAAGTTCCACTGAAGCACTACCCTGCCTCGGTCAAGGCCGGGTTCCGATCCCTCCCATATGTCGCTGAGTGGCTTTAACAAAGGTGGAATCTCATCTCTATGAAGAATATCTTTCAGGCCCGCCACATCACGGAAGGTGATGATCCTCACTTCATTCAAATAGCGGCTTCCCTTACAAAAATATCAAGGTATTTTTAAGGTTGCTGATAGGTATCAATTTAAGGTGTTTTTTAGGTTTCCTGAAGGTATCTTTTAAGGTATCAGGGAGGTTGTTTTGGGTGCAGATCAGTACCTTCTAAGGTATCAAGGTTTGATACCT